>CM049845.1:3120487-3295487 GCA_027422415.1 Schizothorax lantsangensis
GATGACCGCAAGCTTGAGAATACAGTCAAGCAAAGCTGATTCAAACACTTGTGAGAGCTTCACAAGGAGTGGACTGAAGCTGGAGTCAGTGCATCAAGAGTCACCACGCTCAGACATCTTCAGGAAAAGGGCTACCAAGCCACTTCTGAACCAAAGACAACGTCAGAAGCATCTTACCTGGGCTGTGGAGAAAAAGAACTGGACTGTTGCTCAGTGGTCCAAAGTCCTCTTTTCAGATGAAAGTCAATTTTCCATTTCATTTGGAAATCAAGGTCCTAGAGTCTGGAGGAAGAGTGGAGAGGCACAGAATCCAAGCTGCTTGAAGTCCAGTGTGAAGTTTCTGAAGTCTGTGATGATTTGGGCTGCCGTGACGTCTGCTGGTGTTGGTCCATTGTGTTTTATCAAGTCCAAAGTCAACGCAGCCATCTACCAGGAGATTTTAGAGCACTTTATGCTTCCATCTGCTGACAAGCTTTATGGAGATGCTGATTTCCTTTTCCAGCAGGACTTTAGTACCTGCCCACACTGCCAAAAACACTTCCAAGTGGTTTGCTGACCATGATATTACTGTGCTTGATTGGCCAGCCAACATGCCTGACCTGAACCCCATATAGAATCTATGGGATATTTTCAAGAGAAAGATGAGACACAGTGGATCCGAGCTGAAGACTCAATAGTGCCTCAGCAGAGCCACAGGCTGATCGCTTCCATGCCACTCCTCACTGATGCTGGAGTTTGTGCTAAAGGAGCTCCGACCAAGTATTGAGTGCATTAATGAACATACTTTAAAGAACTTGAACTTTTCTGTTTTGCAAATCCTTTTTTTGATTGATCTTAGGAAATATTCTAATATTTTGAGATACTGGATTTTTGACTTTCATGAGCTGTAAGCGTATAATGAATAATGAATAATGAATGTAATGTAATGAATCTAGAATATATTAAAGTTTCACTTTTTGAAATAAGTTACCAAAAAAAAAAATTTTTTTTTTTGAGATGCACCTGTATATGTAGTGGTGGGCAAAATGATTTGCCTGACATTTTCATGTGTTTTAATGTGTCATAAGTAACTAGTGGTGTCAAAATTAGAGCGTTAATGTGGGAGATTATTTTTTTCAGATTAACTATTTAATGCAATTAATGCAGGGGCGGGGCTAGGGTTGGCCACCCCATTCACAACTGCTGCCGCTGTCTCTTTTTTCTTGAAAAGGATTGCGTTTATTTAGATGCAGAACTCTTTATGACCACATCAAAGGGGAGACGTTTCAGACGCGCGCTCTAACGTCGCCTCCGCGCCAGGCGCGAGTCAAACGAGCACGTAAAAGATACTGTGCCCGTAGCTCGCGCTCTTCAAATACACACACAAAGGTGCCGGCGCGCGCTGTAGCCTGTATCATTTCATATCAAACAGCGAAAGAAGCTACGTGCATGCAATGTCCTAGTTATGCCATCAGTTAAGGCATGAAGTTACCATAAAGGCGATTAAAGCTGCCTTAAAACTGTGTGCATGCATGCAATATATTATATATGCCTCACATTTAAGAACATGTCTCTGAAAAAACTGTCCTGAGGCACCCCAGCACTGTCTCCCTCATCTAACACACCCGATTCAACTCATCTGCTCATTAGTAGAGACTAGTAGAGAAGGTAAAGAGAGTTGTGAGAAAATAAGATGCATGTCAGATCCGCGTCACGTTCAGCAGCAGCAGCTTTTAAAGCAATAGCAGGCAAATAAGATAATTCCTTGGTCTCTGAGGCCACAAAACAACTGATCTTGTTGGAGCTGACAGTGCCCTGGGAGGAGAGGATGGAGGAGGCTCAAGAGAGAAAGAGGGAGAAATACCAAGAACTGGTGGAGGATTGTCGGAGGAACGGATGGAGGACCAGGTGTATGGCAGTAGAGGTGGGCAGCAGGGGATTTGCCAGTCACTCCCTGAGCAAGGCCTATGGCACGCTGGGCATAACAGGTGCTAACCGAAGACGAGCCATAGGCAACAACGTGGAGGCAGCAGAAAAAGCTTCCAGATGGCTCTGGTTGAAGAGGGGAGAGCAGTGGGGGCAGTAGAATGCCACTTGGACACAGGCCGGGGTCTGATCAGCCTCGGTCGGGTCGCCAGGACGAGGGTGTCTGTTGTAAGACCCGAAACACCCAGTGACTCCTGGAAACAACACTGATGATGTGTCCAAGGTCGTGCATCAGAAGATGTTTCCGTAAACTATATGCCTCACATTTAAGAACATGTCTCTGAAAAAACTGTCCTGAGGCACCCCAGCACTGTCTCCCTCATCTAACACACCCGATTCAACTCATCTGCTCATTAGTAGAGACTAGTAGAGAAGGTAAAGAGAGTTGTGAGAAAATAAGATGCATGTCAGATCCGCGTCACGTTCAGCAACAGCAGCTTTTAAAGCAATAGCAGGCAAATAAGATAATAACCAGCTGCTGTGATGTCTATTAATCCAAGAACAAAAGAAAAAAGAGGAAATCAATAACTTGTATAGCTTTAAGTGGTTCATCTATATTTAATTTAGTGCTTGGTAACTATTCATTTTCTGTATATTCCTACTGAAGGGCACAGGTAGCTAAATATGTCATTTATTATAATGGGTTTGTGTGAAGATTGTTTTAAGTTCACTTAAATTAGAAGTTAAGTCTAATAAATGTTAAAATTGATAGCTGTCAATTATACTGTAATGCTGAATGGCTACAGTCAATGGTTAAATATTAAGGGGAAAAACTATTTTATAGAGACATCAGTAGTATTGATATCAGTGATGCTGGCCTTCAATCATAAAAAAGATGCCATTAAAGAAATATTAAAAATATATTGTCTTTATGTTGTTTGTACATTGTACATTTGAAGATTGAATGTGAAATTACAGCAATATAAAACTATATTTAAAAACTTTAATGTTAGGTGGGATTAATCGCGATTAATTTTAGAAAAATATGCGATTAATTAGTTCATTTTTTTAATCGATTGACAGCACTAGTCATAAGTTGATTTTACAAACTCACCAACCACCGGGTCCCTCATCGCATCACATCGTGCAACTCCAGAATTCATCTCTTCACTTCTGAGTAACTTTGTTCTCTGTTATTTTAATTGCCAGTCTCGTTGTATTCTCGTTTCCATCAAGGGGTTTTTATACAGTATCAAGGTGAGAGTCCTCAGTACCAAAATAGATGATTCACAATGGGCTCCGCAGGTTCAGACCTGTCTCTGCACCAGCCTCTGTTTTCTAGCCCTCATATCAAAGAACGTGAAAGAACTTGAACCTGTTCACCTTCATCTGCTGATCCTGTACTGTAATTACAAAAGAAATACAATCAGTAAGTGTGCTTTGACAGACGCCACGTCTGCATTTTAGCAGTAAGTCTAATATCCAATGGATCTTTCTTTATCATCATATTTATATCATATTTGTATCCACATAGTGAAATTTTTCATCACATTTAAAGATTTAGTTTGCATTGGGAACACGTATTCTCACCCGGAACAGCGTTTATAGATGATCATCTACAAAACAAGCCTTTGAACTTTAAATATAGTCTTCTGGACTTTTAATGCCACCCTACAATGCGTGCACATTTCCAAACAACCGTCATGGAACAGAAAGTGCTAACGACTGTGATTATTCGCTTGATGAAAAATAATGTGAAGAATGCATTGTATTATGAATTATGTATAGGAGTTAAAGTAGCAGAAAGCTATGTTTGGCATTACAGGCATGTTCCCATTAAGGTGTTTGTGTCCGGCCCTGATCTGGAATCTGTTAGGACGTTTATTCATCGTAATGTGCATCCAAAAATACAAATAAGCATAATTTATCAGTCATGTTGTGAGCAAATGCATTTTTAATGTTATGTTTTCTTTCTTGTAGTCAGTGAACTAAATGAGGCTGTTTCTAGAGGACGCATGTAAAGGGAAATCCTGCTAAATTGGCAAAACTTCTGATCGTTTGTCATTGGCATGCTTTTAAAATATGAAGCCAAATGGCCAAACCTCTTACAAAAAAACATTTTAAATGGATAGATCTGCATTATTGTGGAAAACTTAACCGGTAAGTTTAGTTTGGGGAGCAATTCTCAGTATTAGCTATGAGTTTTGCCTCAATAAACTCCTAATCTGCTGCTTATTAATAGTTAGTAACGTAGTTGTTAATCTGATTACATATTACATGACGAAGACTG
The DNA here is from genome assembly GCA_027422415.1 of Schizothorax lantsangensis. Lineage (NCBI taxonomy): Eukaryota > Metazoa > Chordata > Actinopteri > Cypriniformes > Cyprinidae > Schizothorax > Schizothorax lantsangensis. The sequence goes on from CM049845.1 coordinate 3,124,683, forward strand.
TAGTTAGTAATATAATTAGGTTTCTCATTTTAGGTAATGTAATCTGACTACTTTTTAGGTTACTTTTAGATTTGTTTAAGCTTATACCATTAAACAAACCATATGAAAAGCAAAGAGAAATAAAATATATTCCATTTTTTGATATCAACATCAAATGAATTAAACATTACATTACACCAGGGTTTCCCAAACTGGGCTTAAAGGAACACTCCACTTTTTTTTGAAAATAGGCTCATTTTACACCTCCCCTAGAGTTAAACAGTTGAGTTTTACCGTTTTTTAATCCATTCAAGTTTCAAGTTTCAAGTTTCAAGTTTTATTTGTCACATACACGACTATATAGAGATTGTATAACCAGCAGTGAAATGAGAGTCGGGTCCGCTCCATGGACAGTGCAAATATTGAAAAATACAACACAAGGGAAGTATACATAAAATAAAATGAATAAAAAATAAGATATAAAGAATAAAATATAAAATATAAAAGAATGTGCATGACAGTATGCTGTAGAATTAAATATTAAGATAAGCATGACTGTACAGAGAGGAATGTGCAAACAGGTTGAAAATTCAGCCGATCTCCGGGTCTGGCGGTAGCACTTTTAGCTTAGCTTAGCATAGATCATTGAATCTGATTAGACCGTTAGCATCGCGATCAAAAGTGAACAAAGAGTTTCGATATTTCTCCTATTTAAAGCTCGACTCTTCTGTAGTTACATCGTGTACTAAAACTGACCGAAAATGAAAAGTTGTGATTTTCTAGGCCGATATGGCTAGGAACTATACTCTCATTCCAGCGTAATAATATTAATATTACAGCAGGCGCAATGATATTACGCAGCACCTGAAAGTAGTCCCCAGCTAGGTAACTAGTTATGATATAGCTGGGGACTACTTTCAGGCGCTGCGTAATATCATTGCGCCTGCTGTAATATTAATATTATTAAGCTAAAAGTGCTACCGCCAGACCCGGAGTTCGACTGAATGGATTAAAAAACGGTAAAACTCAACTGTTTAACTCTTGGGGAGTTATAAAATGAGCCTATTTCCAAAAAAAGTGGAGTGTTCCTTTAATGCAATAACTGCAGTGGGTTTGTGAGTTGATAAAAAGCTAATAATTATTTAAATCAGAAAAATTTAAAATAAATTATTTAAACACTTGAATACTAAAAATAGAAATAATTTGTTTGCCTGTTTACCATGTCAATGTCACCATTAATCAACATCAGAGAACTGAAAACATTCGAATGTGTGTTAAATTATTGAAATATTAATTTCCTCAGATATATTTAAATATTGTTTTATTGTTTATTGACTTCATCAGCATCATTGCAGGTTAGGACGTTTTGTCATTAAAAACAACTGAATTGTTTTGCTGTTACAATAAAATGTCATAACCTCAATTCAAGTATACAAAGAATTAAAAATTACATTATGAAGATATACAGAGTTCTACTTTCACGTCAAACATTCCAATCATTTAAAAGTAGGGAATAGCTGATCTTCTGTCGTGTCAGAGGAGTTCGGCTGACAAAAATGTTTGAGAATCCCTGAACAAACATCAATAATCATGAAAACAACAATGACATTACTGTATATGCTCTCTTTCAGAATCAATCATGATTTACTGCCATTGTGTGAATGATATGTAATCATGTAATCCATAAAAAGTAACTGTAATCTGATTACGAGCATTATAAAATCATATATATTTAGTTCTGAGTACTTGATTTGTTCAATCTTGGAATCTGATTATGTAATCCAGATTACATGTAATCAATAACTACCCAGCTCTGGGTATGTTGTAAGATTAAGTGATCTAAAATATGATCATGCAGAATAAGGCATTAATATGTGCTTCATAAGTACTAATAAACAGATAATATGGTAGTAATATGCATGCTAATAAACAACTAGTTGATAGTGAGAACTGATCCTAAACTAAAATGTTACCACTTAGCCCTAATTCATCCTAATAAAACATGAAAAACACTTACCTAATAATCAGATATTTCCTGGTTTATTAATTGGTTTATGTTTCAGTATTATTAGTCGTTTTGGTTTAGCAAACAGTGGTTCGTCTCCTGATAAATTCATTGTGACGACACCAGTGACATTAATGCTCAAGCTACTCACTTTAATTTCTCTTCATGTATTAACTCTGCTTGATCACACCTTGACAACATTTGACCGCATTTTCATAGTTAATTGAAAAGAGCGAATTTAAGCACGCAATACTTCTCAAAGAGGCCGCCAGACTTTGTGCCAGTTGTTCCTGGATGATTTTTGTTATTATGTGACTGTGTGGAAAGAATCACTCCAGGCTTGAATGATGAATGCTCTGTTTCTGTTTGTGATTATAAACAAGCGTTATGAAAGTAGGCTGTGGAAAACAGATCACAACAGTGGTTCATCAACCAGTTTTTTGAGTTCACTGCTTTTTTTTGGCAACTAAGATGGATCAAAATGGTGTGGAGATGCTCATTTGATAACAAAGACATGAATCTGAAGAAGATTACAATGTAAACGGTATTAAAATATCACCGAGTCTGAAGGTTATTACTGTCGTCAGTGCAAAAGGAGATCATCTGAACAAAACAATGGACTAAAGACTGATAGGAAGAGTTTAGCTGTGATAAATGTCTCAATTCCACCCGCATTGTTCAAGAAAAAGCCCATCAGGTCTGGCCTACACTCACAACTGTTTATGCTCAGGCCTGTTAGTTGTGCGCTCCAGATTACTGGAAACAATTTCAATCTGGAAAGCCACATATAAACACAGGAGGGGAAAATTAGAGGGTGCACATGCCTGTAACTCCACTGGTCCATCATATTTTTTTGTTGAACCTGCCTTGCAAAACGCAGCGCTACAGACCGCAGTATGTGCCGTATTTATTTGGCTAGGCCAGTGTGGAGTAAGCAGGTCCAGGCCAGGCTTTCATAGAGGAATACCCATTCATTCCCAACTGCTGGAAGAAAAATAACTCTGCCTCTGACATTTCACATCATGAATTCGGCCAAGTTTTAATGAACCGCGTTCAAATATCAGTGCAAGATCCAAAATCTTATGCTCATTACAGCACATAAAAAAACTTTCGGTTAAGTGTAGAAAACCAGGTGGTGTGCATTTATTGCACATTTTGACCAATTTAGAAAAAAAATGTCCCGATTTCACGCAAATCTCATCATCGGAGTTACTCACGTTCATCAAAAACAAGCTTTACATTTTCTATTCTGCATGTAGTGATCCACGTATGACAATAATTAGATTTGTCTGATTTAATTATCTCTGACTGCTTCAAAAGATGAGCGAACCTTGAAATGATATTTACAAATCTAATTGAAATCATACATTAGTCACTAAATAGACCAGTCTTGCCTTTTGAATTTGAATTGCAGAGGTGAGATCTAAATCATATGTTGTGGACATTTAATACACAACTTATTTTAATAGATTAATTAGCAAGGGACTGTATGCATCATGCTTCCCCCCCCGCCACACCCTTAACTTGTTTTTATGGTCAGTGAAACATGATTAACTGGTAATGAGGTAATTACCAGCGTTCATGCGGTTGGCCGCAGTATGGAAGTGGAACCTACTGCTTCATCCAATGTGCCGACTGTGAGGAGTGTGTGGTAAACCTCTCCTCACACATTAATGAATATCTGCAAAGCACTTCAAATCTAAATATTTGAGTTATGGTTCAGACTGCTGGACTCGTTCACCCTCAAACCTGCAGGAAACACATGAAACCTGTGAGCGAGCGTAATATTGCGTCCTCTGTTTGTGCGACAGGTTCATGGAAAGCAACAAGCAGTCAACGGATGGATCTTCAAAATGATGAGATTGGAGGATGATAATGTGTGTCTCAAGCTGATTCTGTAACTAAATAAATGTTTTATGTAACATTAAACTTGGCAGTTGGTCTTTCTCGTTTCTTGGCAAAGAAGTAAAGAAACCATTGATGCTAATGAAGATTACTCTACTGCTTGTATTGCATGAGCAGAGGCGTCATGCCCATTCAAAGTGAGGGGCACGTGCCCCCCCAGATTTTTGAACCTAGTGGATTTTGAATGCAGCTTCCACAAGACAAAAAAAATTACCGAATAATATTTTCTATATTTGATACAATCACACCAGCGTGATTAAATCGTTCAGTGCGTCATATCATCAGCTGCTAAATTCAAATCTGTGTTCTCTGATCCAGAGACAGATGCGTTTGTACAGCACTGCGCATTACAACCAATCACACATGATGCTGTTGAGCTTATGAATGCAATGGCCAATCAGAGGCGTTCAGATGACTGAATACCTCTTTCTGGTGAATTCTCTCGTCAGAAACAACAAATGTGCAAATGTGTGTACGAATCTGTAAGTAAGATATTAATTTCACAGTGTAAACAGCTTCAGTGATTTTAATGGGAGGTTTTGAGAGTGCTTGAACTCTTGACTGTCAGTGAAAATGTTCTTTGATAATATAAATGTCCTTTGCTCTCTTTCTGTACAGTGCAATTGTTATGATAAGAAGCCTAACTTATGTTTATAAAATGTTTTAAAAAATATGTTATGGCATGACACCCTATCTGTTACTTAAGAAAACAGTTTTTATGCATAGTTATTAGATTACATTATAGGCTACTTTGACCATCATAATCCAGGTGACAATCGAGATATTTCATAATATAGTTAATGCGCTTGGGAATGTTTTGAATAAAAAGGAAAAAATAAATAAAACCCCCCCATGACCCCCCCCCCACCCCCGCTCGTGCCCCCTCAAAAATAATGAGTGCATGACGCCCCTGGGCATGAGCCATGTAAAATATGCATTTCAATTCTTGAGTACTAGCAGAAAACAGAAAAAGGTGTATGTATTAAACAGTTAATTTAGATTTTATTTCTTCATAAAATGCATTTCCTACATCATTCATCAGAGACAAAAAGTAATCAAATATCAAATGCTTATTATATATATATATATATAGATCAATCTAGTATTTACTTCAATAAATAATCTTTTTTTTTCTCTTATTTATTTGTGCAATTGTATTGACAAAGGCAGAAAATATAAACACAATTACTTAAAAATATAACTACAAAACTCCTGAGCGTGTGTGACCTTGTTGACCTCAGAGCAGGTGAAATATAAAAAGTTGAGCTTAAAGTTGTGGGATTTTGGGGACTTTTTTTCATTGTGATATTAGTATGACTGCAGAACCTTGAAATGTTTTACTTTAACACAAATATATATATATATATATTTTTTTTTAATGTACAAAATCATAAGTGGCATATTCAAGACAGTACATGTATGAAATGCATATGTTTTCTTTACTGGAGTCTGCAGACCCAAATGAGTGTCATGACATTGAAGCATATATCCAATATCTGCACCGCTCCTGATTTACAGTCTTAAAGGCATTCTGACACCACTCGAGTGTTCAAAACACATACAAGAAACTATTACACATGTTTGTTTAAGGTTTGAACTCATCAAACCTTCATCTGTACATAGGACACATGCACATTCACAGTTCTGTCTATGGACATTTTTATTTTCTGTATATTTTTATTTTTTAGTACTATTGTTATTCTTAATTATTGTCTATTCTCTTCATTATTAGTGTTCTTTATTACCTTAATTATATGTTGTCTGCACTATGTTTGTACTTTCTGTCCTGGAAGCTCCTAACACCAAGACAAATTCCTTGTGTGTGCAAACACACTTGGCAATAAAGCTCTTTCTGATTTCTGATTCTGATTCTGATGTTTGCATAATGCATAATTCTAAAACACATTCTGCTTGTTTATATAATATAAGTTGTTTTTACTGCTTTAGACATGCGACACAAGTCAAAATGTGTCCATTCAGTGTTTAATGACTAAAATCTTTGATGCAACCTAACTCGAGTTTGAAAAATAGAAGAAATATATACTCTAAATTCATAGCTGGAATTGTGCATCTTATTTACCTGCATGAATGACATTCATCATAAACTCTGTATAAGTGTATAAATGGGATGCTAAACAACTGCATAGACATGATATCACTGTTTTGTTTATTAAACAGTAATTAAACAGTGTAATGCTCTTCCCATAGGGATGTTTTACACCAGAGGTTAAGCATAATATCATCAACAACTGTCATGTAACACACTGCAGTTAATGACTAATGAGTGTTGTGATTGACACAACTAAAATGTTGGGACGTGGTTACAATATGTTGCGAGTTATTCTGATTAAACCAGTTGTAACTCTAAATCTACTCTTTAGGGCTATTCTTCCTGTAGGTAAAGCTTTGTTGACTGCGCGGCATGCCATGTCTGATAAACGCACGCCACCTGCTTTCCTCAGGTGAAATTCTTCTGCGGAGCAAAGGTGAGCAAGACGCAGGTGAAGCCGCCTCACTGTGACGAAACTCGGCTCAAACCAACAAAGCAATTCATCACGAGTCTGTCTGATGTTTGTCCACATACGCTCGACCGCTTTATTTCAAAACAGGGTGTGCATGATCCGTGTGTTTTTGTAAGAGTGATTTTAAGACTTAAAGACAGGCCCCGCCCCTGTAGGCATACCCAGAGGTGAGCGCCTATATTAGACAGCTGAGCGCGCGCTAGGGATGTTAAGAGCACTTATCTGCAGCAGGTACAGATCCTGTCACTCTCACGCTGTGGATTGTGTTTGACAGCTCCGCGTGGCTATTCTAGCTCTCCTTCTCCGGTGTTTTCTTAAGGAGCCTTACTCGGCGGAAGCGCTTGGACAAGTGTCACAAGCTCAGCCAATGAAGCTGGAGGTTTTCTGCGGGGGTCACTACGACTCCAAGCCCGCGGAGCTCTGCAGCGACGCCGAGGGCAGCATCCCGTCGCCGATGTCCGCGGAGGAAGAGCTGGGCTCGGATGGAGACTGCGTGGCGCACAGTCCCGCACCTGCTCCTCCAGGCGCAGAGAGCAAAGGCAAGCCCTACACCAGGAGACCCAAGCCTCCGTACTCATACATCGCTCTGATCGCCATGGCCATCCGTGACTCGAACTCAGGCCGCCTCACTTTGGCCGAAATCAACGACTACCTCATGAAAAAGTTCCCGTTTTTTAGAGGCACCTACACCGGCTGGAGAAACTCGGTGCGCCACAATCTGTCTCTCAACGACTGCTTTCTCAAGGTGCTGCGGGATCCCTCCAGACCGTGGGGGAAGGACAACTACTGGATGCTGAACCCACAAAGCGAGTACACCTTTGCGGACGGAGTGTTTCGTCGGAGGAGAAAACGCATCAGCAAAAAAACGGGCAAGGAGCCAGAGGGGCCGAGCCAAGCTCCTGCGGCGGACACTATCGTTACGCCTCCTTCCAGCGCCAAGTTTACAAGCTCTTTCGCCATTGACAGCATCCTCAGCCGACCTTTCAGGAAAGAGGAACGCAAAGCCGACATCTGGCACGGGGGATATGTCATGCGGGGCTCCCCTGTGGCTCTTCCCCAATCCTTTGGTCCCCCGGAGGACCCCGCCATCAGCTGCCGTTACCAACGGGACTTTCTCCCGTTCCAGCTGACATCCGAGTGCCTGTCGTTCCCACACGCGTCCGCGGGCTTTCACCCGTTCAAGATCGACTATTTGTTGTCGTAATATCGAGTGGGTCCAGGCTGGGGAACTTTGGCACTTTCTGAACACTTGTGACTTGACAAAGACATACATTTCATCCGCCTGCGTAAAGATCATCCGGGAAAGTTTTATGCATAATGACAAGGAGTGAAAGTCGTGAACTATTTAATAGCTATTCTATTTGTATCGTCCTACTGAGCGGTTGCGTTGTTTTAATCTGTCGTCTGTGTATTTATTTGTTTGTTTTAAGTGTGTTGAACCAGGTGCCTCAAACGATTTCTATACAAGTAAACTTGTTTTCATTTCAGATTTACTGTTCGAGATAAACTACTCAAGAGACAAGCTCAATTTGAGTTCTTACAAAGAAAGCGAGGCTCCTGCATCTAAACTGGAATTATTGCAAATTATTTTGTTTCTGAAAGAATGCATGCGCATTTTATATTGAATAATAAAACATGTTTTAAAATGAAACACGAATTGATTGTTATCAATCAATAAGATCATGGCCAGATGTTTTAAAATATATTATCCTGTCATATTTTCACAAATACATGTTTGCCCAATTACTGACGGTGCTGCTTATTGTGATATAAAATACCAAATGTTGATTAAAATTACAATATGGTTCCTAAAACAAACAAAATGCATGTTCACGGATTCCAATGAGTTTTCTCATAAAGGTGAATTCAGGTAAATTGGGACACTTTTTGCCATTGAGATGACTGGGGAAAAAAAATAAAAAATGTCCCAATTATCCTGAATTAACCCTAAATGTTATTATGTTTGCAATGGCCAGAGAGTTTCATAGCAGTACCTGCAGGTGGTGTTATCATAATGCCCTTCTGTCTGTTTGTTTTCACACTTCCTGCATCCGCATCCTTAACATGTGTATATTAATAGTGCAGCATGAAAGCGCGGCAGGTTTGAGACTTCGGTGAAGGAGAATAAAACAAGATAAAGCAGATTCAGATTGAGGCAGATGTGGATATTGAAATGAAATCTCAGTTCCATACGTTTCCACGAGCTGTCCACGGTCCTGAAGATAAGATGACATAACTCAGCTGTCAAGGCCAGTACAGTATTTACCTACTAAGCTAGTTAAAACCATAAGATGCTTCATTTGTACACGTGTCCTTGTTTCTGCTCTAAACAGAGCCTATCCTTTAAACATACCTTTAAACAAACATTTCAAAGTCAAAGTCAAAGTCTGCTTTATTGTCAATTCTGCCACATGTACCGTACATACATACAGAGAATTGAAATTGCGTTACTCTCTTACTCCCTGGTGCATACAGATAACACTAAACACTAACAGTAGAACGCAAAATACAGATAAGTACAAATCATATATATATATATATATACATATATATACATACATACATACATACATACATGCATACATATATATATATATACACATATACACATACACACACACATACATATATATATATACATACATACATACACAAAATGCAACTATTACAAATATACAAATAAGGACATGCAGAAAAAAATATTTCGTCGTGTTATTACAAGTAGTAGTAGCAGTTTTTGTTATTATTGTTACATTTTCGTTCGTTCGTTTTAATTTTTAATTTTATTTTAGATGTATTTACTTGTATTTATTTTTTTTTATTATTATTATTATTGTTATTATTATATTTTGGGACTGTGTAACTATATTAATCTTTGTTAATATCGTATAGAATCTGAGTTTTCTTTTGGCCAGACACGTCTCAAGATAATTTCCCTAAAAAGCAGACCGTTTCAGAAGCACGAATTATGATATCAAATCCACAATAAATTGACGAATTAATAAATTAAAGGAGTGCATATAAACATTCGCCTGCGCAACAGAGTAACCCACATAAGTTCAAACGATATATTAAAGTCGATATATTTGTATCCTTTATTGTTCCTAAATGACAGTCACAAATGTTGTTCAGATAATTGAAATCGACATCATTTATTAGACACCACGTGCTCCTGCCAAACTAAAAAAAAAAAAAAACGAAGAAAAATCGACCTCAACTTCTACGTATGAAGTGTAACGTGACGTCAATGAGAAAGTCATTAGCACCAATCAAACTGACAAGGCCTGTTGCCATTTATGGCGTTTAAAGGGTCCATCATCTGGAGAGACTATACTGCAACCTACAGGATGTAATGTACAATATCTACTGCACAACAGCAGGCAAAAGTGTGAAGAGTCAAAAACTAGATTATCAGATCACATTTCTTTCGCACGGTCAAATGGTACTCTTTTATACAATATAAATAACTGGTTGTGGACTACATTTTTATAGGTATCCAAATTTGTTTATTTTCCTTTGTTGTATTTTTCATATCAAAATGAAGATGAAAATTAAAACCCACGTCAGTGATTCCCCAAAGAGCGCAATCTTTGTTATCATCATGCAGTTTATTTGTTTGATTGCAATTTAAACAATTGCTGAAGTTGTTGGGCTTGTGAGGCAGAGAAACATTCGTCATTCGGAGGCGCCTCGAGAACTCAGGGCTTTGTTTTTTCTTCGCAGAGTTTCCCCGAGAGCGGACACAGATATATTTAGCAATTCAATATTTATATTTATTCTGTCCAGAACTGCACATATCCGTCCCCTGAAGTGCCTCTTGTCACGCGGAGAGTAAAAACCTCTAATATCGGCATTATTCAGCTGTTAGCAGAGACAAACAGCCTTCAAATGCGGACTCAGAGTCGACATCGATTTGTCACCTTTACTCAAAAGGTCCCCTACAACAGTAGAGGAATCCAGCAGTCTAGTACAACAATATTATCCCCGCAACGAGAAGCCTTCAAAGTCTCTCGCGTATTTTTCTTCTGCACCGAGCACGGCTTTTTCTAAGCCAAGCGTGCATCCTGAACGCAGCGGGGACAGCGGGGTTGATGTTGCCGGGAATTTTTGGGCGATTATTTTCTTTACCTTTATTGTTATGACGAGGGCTGATTTTATCTCCACATCCTTTTGTTGTCTTTGATAAAGATGTGAGGCTGCTTGTTGCTGCCTATGAGGCACGGCTGTGAATATTGCCCTCGCATTGCATTCGTATATTTTAGTGCGCGTATTCATGACCAAGCCAAATTAAAAAAGAGCAACTGCTGTGAAGGCCTAATGTTTAAACTGTAAGAGGCCAGTAAACAGTAGTAGAATCGATTAGTTTACAGAGCAAATAAATATAGCTATGCACACACACAGAATTGTTTTAAATAGGCCTAATCATTGACGCGTGTAATGATAATAAAACAAAATTCGTTAATAATAGAACCGACTACTTAGATTATGCAATCCTAAAAAAAAACTATTATTGTTATTATTATTGTTGTTGTTATTATTATTATTATCAGCATAATTTATTATTATTTTGCATGCATGGTTGCGTTTTTAATTAAATCTTTAAAATAAAATCAAGTGTCTTTGCGCATTTATTGATGTTTTTTCTTTCACGATTATCACGAATGTTGCGTTGCACTGGAGATTTGTTCTTTCTTTTTTATTTTTTTTCGTAAGGCCAATTAAGCTCATTTTCCACAATTAATTAGTCCCTCTCTCAGGGGGGATGATAGGGGTCTGGGACGGTAAACTGACACTGCGATGTGTGTGGTATCCGAGCACTGGCGCAGCGGCTGATGGAAAAAGCCTGCTTCCACTCATGTCAAAATCATTTATCCAGAACAGCCCTTTACAAGAACTTGTATACATTTGGAGACGGACTTTTTTCGCCCACCCCCATCATGCGTACTTGACAAGATGCTCAACCAGGTCACTGCTTTACGTGCTCGCATTCTTCTGTCTAAGGCGAAGCGATGAACTCTTGCATCGCACGTTGTTCCCTCGACGGTAAAACGCGCCATTACATCGTGCCACTCACTAGAAGTGCTTTTCTATTTCACCCCCCCGTCCTCCAGTGCCAGAACTCTCACCAAAACACGCCATTAATTACTGGAGCTCTGACAGCCTTCGCCCCGGTGTTTGGCGTGTGGCGCTGTTGATTGAAACGTCGGACTAGGCTTGATAAATGGCGTTATTGCGTGTATTTAGGCTGTCAGAGGGGAGGTGGGGAGTCTCTCTGCTCGGACTCTGCACAGCCTCCTGCCAGACCGATAGCTGGAGGCATGCCAGACATGGAAAAGGGGTGGGTCTCCGCAGTTTGAGGAGATTTCTTGGAGGAATTTAGCAGGGATCTAGGGGGCAGAGAGAGATTTACGAATTGATAGGTGGTCGCGTTTTGTTTGGCCGCACGTCTTTGCGCCAGAAGACTCTGGAGCATTGAGTTTCCTTCTCTTAAAGGATTAGTCTTCACGATGGCCACCAAGAGACTAAGGAGGGGTCGCTATCCTGGCGACACACAGCTGGTGGCTTCAACCAGGAGCACAATTGTGGCGCACTGACCTCGGAGAGACACAGGCTTTTAAGAGATTTGCTTGGAGTACGCATAGTTTTCTCCCGTATTTTTAGACCCGACTCTCATTCTTTGAAGACCGAAACCGTCTTTTTACATCCGTCCAGCTTCCTTTGGGCTACAAGGCTTAGCAATGACGACTGAGAGCTCTCAGCAGCAGCTGGACACGCCGGCTCCCATCAGATCCAGCCCTGCGTCCAGTACCATGCACTCGGGGCTTCAGAGCACACAGACAGTGCTGGAGAGCACATCTGCGACCGGCAGCAAGGGCAAAAAGTCCAACTCGGGCATGAGGCGCCCCGAAAAGCCGCCTTACTCCTATATCGCTCTCATAGTCATGGCGATACAGAGCTCTCCGACCAAAAGGTTAACGCTGAGTGAAATCTATCAGTTCCTCCAAGCGCGTTTCCCGTTTTTTAGGGGTTCCTACCAGGGCTGGAAAAATTCCGTCAGACACAATTTGTCTCTTAACGAGTGTTTCATCAAACTTCCCAAAGGCCTTGGGCGGCCGGGAAAAGGCCACTATTGGACCATCGACCCCGGGAGCGAGTTCATGTTCGAGGAGGGCTCTTTCCGACGCAGGCCCCGTGGTTTCCGAAGGAAATGCCAGGCTCTCAAACCCATGTACCGCATGATGAACGGCATCGGCTTCGGCGCTTCGATGCTGCCCCAAAACTTCGACTTCCAGACGCCTTCCGCGTCCCTGGCCTGCCACGCCAACGGCTATAATCTGGACATGATGAGCAACCCTGTGCCTGGCGTCCACACGGGTTACGATGGCCTCAGTACAGGCCACCATGTCTCACACATGTCTCCGAGCTCGGGCTCTACATACATGACGGCATGCCAAGTCGCTTCCAATGGCGAGTACGGCCCAGAAAACAGCAACAGTCCGCTTCACTCGCCGCCGGCCATGAGCGGCTCTCTGGAGTGCCATTCGCCGTATGGAGCCGCCTCGGCACATTGGGCTTCATCAGGTGTGTCTCCTTACATTAAACAGCAGCCGCTAGCCTCCAGCAGCCCAAACTCCTCTGGATTACACTCGAGTATGCCGCCTTATTCTCTGGAGCAGGGCTATCTGCATCACAACGGCAGAGAGTCGGCAGACATCTCAGGTATAAACCCGCTAATGCACTCACTCTTTACAGTGTCTCGATTTGATATTTATGTATAAAGATAGCAGGTCTAAGAATGCATTTATTTAAGACAATACTTAAGTACTCTCTAAAAAATGCTGGGTTGTTTCAATGCAACTTTGGCTCAAATATGGGTTAATACTCAACTTTTGGGTTAAAAATATAATGTAAAAAATTAACAAAACAGCTGGCTTAGTCCATTTTGACCCAAAGTTGGGTTGAAACAACCCAGAATTTTTTAGAGTGTAGTTTCCCATAAATAAAAATCAATGTAGCTGCTGTTGTATTAAAAACATTTTAATGTAATGTCGTTTAAAACGAAAAGCCTGCCTAAATATTACAATTTACGCGCACAAATCAAGTTTGAGGCAATGTGTTTTTAGCCGAGATCATGTGTAACAAATTAATATTTTTCGATGTATTAATGTAGCACAGATTGTCGAAGAAATTTAATTTATGCTTTTAAAAATGCATATTATTGCAAGCATTATGCATGTTCATCGATAATTATTTACAATAAGGGACCACCGTATTTACAGAAAGGGCAGATTCCAGAGTCATGCGAGTGTGCAATCATATATATATATTTTTTTAATTCCCTCAAAATGGATCATGTAGCCTAAGTATTTATTTTTTCAGAGGCCTGCATGTGTTGCGTGTGTTAAGGGCGCATTTATTCTAATGAATTAAAGATTGTGCGTGGCAATTAATAATTCCTCACAGTTTTTGAGTTGATTTTCCCGCAGTGCTGTTTTGGAGACACAATATAATTAGGAAAATAGCAGATGTGTGACGCAAAAGGCCTTTGTGAGCTGTTTGCGATTTTTTTCTTTCCATCATTTCATAAGTAAACAGTGCCGTCGTTGCCAGTAGCTCGGTAATGAAAACCCGACATTAATGCAAACTAAAGAGGATTTTACACGTGTGTTCAGTTTTAACTGTGAGGCTTCGTACGAGGCCCAGGTGAACACAAAATAAACACTTAGACACCTAAACGACGTTTTAATATAAGAAAACACACGAAATATGCTGTGAATAACTTATAATTCTAATTATAATAATGGGAGGATGTTTGATATTTGTTGAACTGAGTTCCAGAAAACAATACCATTGTTCTTCAAATACTAGCATGGCGTTGAAAGCACTAGAATACATTGTGTGAGCCGGTAATAAGCTTGTCTTCTATTAAACCTAAAAACTATTTCTTTAAAAAGCTCTGATGCTTCTACTTCTGTGAAGACTGTAAAGACAATTAAGCATGCGTTCGATGATGCCATTATTCTAGCAAGATATTAATACTGCTGATTTTAATATTTTTCTTCCACCAGCAGGAATGTCTCGATACCAAAGCCACTCATCGCCAGTCTGTGACAGAAAAGACTTTGTGCTGAACTTCAACGGTATAACGTCGTTTCATCCATCCAGCAGTGGATCCTACTACCATCATCAGCTACATCACCAAGGAGCCTGTCAAGATGTAAAACCATGCGTTATGTAATTTAAACTATGTCAAGCCAAAAAAATAATAAATGCGAGCGTACGGACTGAAGTCGCAAATCACGAGACCGTGTGCGCTTGATGCACGGTTATCTATGAAGAATAAATCAAATCAGTGGAAGTCATTCACCTCTCCGTATTTACTGAGAGAAACTATGAAGGATCGGAACTGAGGACTCCACAGGGAGGGACAGCGTTTGGGCTTTTTGGGGAAAGATTATGACATATATTTACTATCTTGGAAAAACCTCGAAACGTCTTCAAATGTGGAGACATGTAAAGCTGTTTATCCAGTCCATAATCAATAGCCAAGACTTTTGTTTGATTTGACCACATTTCCAATGACGATAAAGGGGAAAGTGCTCAATAACTGAGCATATAAAGTCGTAGTAAAATGAGTTATTTTCGATGCACTCACGAGATACTGAGTTCAGTAGCGCGGGAATCGATGCATGTCACAAACACACTCGAATACAAAGTATCTTATTTGTCTAAACCTTATGTGTGTTTCTTTTTGACGGCTCTTCAGTAATTACACCTCTTATATTTTCAGGGGTGAATGTGTAGGTCTGTGAGTAATTCATGTGTAAAAGGAAAACCGTATTAGAATAATAACGATTGCACTTTTGTTAGTTTAACAAGTTGACAAATTACAGTTATGTACAGTACAATAAAACGATGTATTCTCCAAAAAAAAAAAAGTGTATTTATTTATTTATTTATTGCTTAACCATGTTTAAATGAGTTATTTTGTTTTCCGTAAAACACGACAAAGACTGTAACTGGTTTGAAGCAAATATGCTTATTTAATTTTTTAGCCTTCTAATAATTAAAATCAGTCTACATCTTCCCTTAGGAATAAACTCCCACAAACCTGCCACGCTTCTTTGGATAAAAAAATAACCGGTTAAATATTTGAACCAGCTATATTTACTGTATGCATTTAGGCAACTGTCTGTGAAAATGTATATTTTAGAAATAATAATAACTCGCGTCTTCACCATCAAATACGCTCTTCAAAAGAACAGAACGCGTCTTTATTATTGCTGTAAAAATAAACAGGTAGCCTAGGTACAATAGAGATAATAAACGATTTAAACTGGGATGCTACGGTAAAGAAAACATATCCCTAACATAGCAAAGAAAGCCACACGTTTGTTTGACCAATTTATGATCAATAATCACATCGATCGAAATAGGCGCACTTATAATACGCCCTTTATATGCACTCTGATGTCCTCTAAATCAAGCATACACTTAATCAATAAAATACACATTTCATTCATATTCAACAAAGTTCACAATGAAATCTCAATTGTCAAAAACTTTTGAGGCTATATTCCGACTCCCATTAAATCAGTGACAGTCAAATAAAAGCAGGGGCATCTCTTAGCTGAATTTGAGGATTATTGTAATTGTCACTGAGCAGAATGAATAGAGAAGGTCAACAAGCGTGCCGAGGTTAACTCAGTTTAACCTCTACTGCTCAGCTCAAGGCCTGTGCTTAACCAGCCTGTTATACAAGTTAAACACGGTGCAATGTCGCCATCTACCGTTACACCAACCACTGCGCCAAGTACAAGAATGATGTATAATCGGTAGTTTTTGGCTTTAGCCTTTGGCTATATTTATGTATATATGTGTATATTTTGAAACTTATTTAAAATGCGTTTGTGTACATTATTTCCTCTCAAAGTAATAAAAAACTAACAGCCTACATCACAGATTTTATCCATTGTCAGATAATAGCACTTCAGTGTGTTGAACGTGGACTTCCAACCCTGAAATTACATCTTTAAAAACAGTAAATATAATTAACATAAATTAAATATTAATGGTACATATGTATATTGCAATAAACTTTCGTGCGTAACACTTAAAAAAGTGCTCGTAATGTTACTTGTCAACTTAAAAATTGTAGGCTATTAATTTTATAATATTAGCCTATGTAAATGTTAAAAAGTGCATGCATTTAAAGACAAACATACTAATATTCAAACAGATGCACACTTGTCAACTCTGCGGTCTTATTAAAAATAATTTAGTTGTTCATTCAGACTCAAGCTTTATTGTTCTACCACGGATACAGAGAGGAAAACACGTTTTGTTTTGATTTTGTATTTTAAGGAAAATAAATGCAGTATTCACCAAGGCATGTAAAATAAGCTTTAAAATATACTGTAGAAACACAACGAATTGCGTTATTCCTTAGCATGCTTTAATAAAATGAAATAAAATATTTGCTTGTCGTTTGTAGTGTGGTATTTAAAATATAAATAAAAAAGTTAACATTTTAGATTAGGGGACACATATTCAAGTATAAGGCAGTTGTTGTATGTACATCAGCTTGACATTATCACCACTGATAAACTACTAAATATATTGTAGAAACTTCATTTCCTGTAAAGCTGCATTGCAACGATTTGTATCGTGATAAGCGCTATACAAATAAACTTGAATTGAGTTGAATTGTTGTAGCCTACTTATGTTTATGTATGAGGTAGGGTTAAGAAATCTCAAATATGGTCATGCAGAATAAGGCATAATTACGCGCTTTATAAGCACTTATGAACAGCCAATGCTAGTAATATGCATGCTAATAAGCAACCAGTTAATATTGAACATTGTTCCATAATCGAAACCAATTTTAAATTACAGTTTGAATTGCCTGTCCGTATTGTATGCTTTAGTAACCC
Source organism: Schizothorax lantsangensis (assembly GCA_027422415.1). Taxonomy (NCBI): domain Eukaryota; kingdom Metazoa; phylum Chordata; class Actinopteri; order Cypriniformes; family Cyprinidae; genus Schizothorax; species Schizothorax lantsangensis. The sequence continues at coordinate 3,142,028 of CM049845.1, forward strand.
TATAAAATGCAGTATCTGCTGTTCAACTGTAATGTACCCTACTAAAAAGTATTTACTAAAATCAGTTAATTACAAATTATAATAGCCTAATTCATTTGGTGGAAATGCGCTTCAGTGACATGCAGTGCGCGTGACTAAATAACAAAACTATAAAGCGGTTTCTATGTGGTTGATTATGGACAAAAACAAGTGCATGTAAAGTGTGCATTTAAAATGCGTTCTTTTATTATCTCCTCACATTTAATGAGACTGACACGCAATGAGTCTCAGAACAACCCGATTTTGATTTAAAAAATAAAACATGTCTCACCTGGTAATTGTTTTTGCCGAAATAGCATATCGCTCTCTTCGGACAACGTTTCAGCCACACACAGCGATTTAATACTGACAAAATAAATGATCAAACACCCGATATAAAGGGTGAAGCCTAATTCATGGAGGGATTTTAGACAGATTGCATGTGATGCGCATTTATTCTAGGAGGCATATCTCAAATGCACAAATTAGAAATTCAAATAAAAGACACTGTTCTGCAGTCGCTTCGTTGTTTGAGTCATAAGAGAAGCTTTACACAGCCGTGTTTCAGACAGTGACTGCTCACAGATGTATAGGGGAGAGCGGGACACAAAGTAACACTTTTGGGCTTTCTCAAATTGTGTAAATCCACTTCGTGTTCAGAGTATATTTTTTTATCCACAGTAATTTCACACTTGTCTAGTACAAATATGTCACTTTGTTTCATAAATACAGTGTATACGTTTTTCTTTATTTACCCTCAAAAGTTGGAAGTGAAATGTGACAACATGCCCCGTAGGTGGGGTACATTAACATCTGAGGGGCACGTTGTAACATGACCATATGACAGCTTCAAATGTTATCTGATCTTATGAAAAAAATATACAAGACAAACTAAAATATTTTGTCAATAAAATAAAATGATTATTTATTTTAAATAAAATAATGGCGTTTTTTAATAATTAAAAGTAATCTGATTTTTGAGTTTGACAATGAAAATATTGCAACCATGCCTGGGACGGCCCACATAAACCAGCCAAAATGCTTTCCATGTCTTGAAATAATAATTTCTGAACATTAAACAATGATTGTCAGTCTTTATTCACCTGTTTCTCGTCGTTTCTCATTAAAATGTATTAAAGTAAATAGTGTGAATTACATTGCTAATGTCATAGAATAGCATTGTAACGCAGTGTGACAACTTACCCCATCTGAGCAACTTTAATTTAAACCGGTTAGTGTCTTCTGCTAGTTATGGAAGCATTACAAATCTATCTAAACTGATAAATAACAGATTGGAGATTCAAATAATAGCAGATTTGTCTCATTTTAAATTAGTAATAAAAACTGAGATGAAAAATTTACTTAAGACATAAATATAATTTTACTATGGTAAAATAAATGTTCAGCGATATCTTCACTTTTGGCGCACTTTTTTTCTCTATATAATGTTGATATGGTAACTAGGAAATACTGTAAATTTGGTTATGCTAGCATGTGTGGAGATATTAAAAAAACGTGTTACAACTAACCCCGCGTTACTCTGTCCCGCGCGCCCCCTATGCACGATGGCTGTTAAGAATCGCTTTTAAGTGTACAAACATCTGATAGACGTCTTTAAGATGTCAGGTTTACATACATTCTAAATCATAAACCTCTTAATGACATTTTCTAAACGCTATTTGACATTTGATAGGAAACGTTCTAGACGTCTTGCAGATGTCAAATAGAGGTTTCCGTGATGTGTGCTGTCACAGGCCGCTTCCCTTACGAAAAAAACATGGTTTTTCATGGTCTATTGTAACTGTCATTACAAAGGTGCTTGTGTTAACTCCTTCTCTCTGAGTCTGATGGTGGATGTCTCAGGACTGTGAATCATTGACGGTGTGTTGAATCTGTCGACTCACAGCGCCGCCTGCCGGCCGGAGCAGATCTTCAGCAGTAGACTGTATAACTGCTGTTCTGTGCTCTCTATCCACTGTGTGCCATGACCTCAGAATATTTTATAAGTTATTATAATAAGGTGACCAGATTTCTGAAATGGAAACTGGGGACAGAATTTAGTGGTATGTTAGTTTGTAGTTGAGTGCATGCTTTTATTTTATTTTATTTTATTTTTTAATTGTTGTTGGTTCCACAAACTGTTATTATAATAAATATTTATTTTAATGTTTGCGGGCTAAACGGACCTAACTATTAGCACAATTCACCAATGAAAAATAGTAAACAGTATTCAGTGCAAATAGCAAACAGATAGAAAACAGTATTATATTGTAACAAAAATGACTTTACAAAAACACAGTACAAATAGCAATAATAATAATAATAATAATAAATATGAGAACACAATAAAACTGCATTTAACTATTATTTTGAACATTCTCTAATTGATTTTAATATTTTAATCTTATATTGTAACTACAATTTTTCAAACATTATTATATGTTTGTTCTTGTGCTGTCTTTACTATCCCTAATTTAGTCTTATTATTTTGCATTAAGCTTATTTTGTTTTCTGCAAATGTTAAATGTAATTCTTCAGTGGATTATTATTATTTATATTTTTTTATTTAACCCACGTGGTGTAGTGTGGGAACTTTTGGGATATTAGTTTAATTTAACATGAATAGTTAGTCACTACCTTGTTGTGCTGGTGTGCAGTGACAGTGACAATGGGAACATTATGACACTTATTTTAGGTAAACTGTTCTTTGGTCATAAGTTTTTAAAGTCAATTACATAATAAAGTAGATTGTTTCATTTGAATCTGAAAAGACAGACTGATTATCTCTTGACTAACTGGAACATGCTGTGAAACACATTTCTGCAGCACCTACAAACAACTGAAACAAAAGGCTGTTTTTTGAGAGGTAACTGTAAACTCAGTCACTGTTCTGTCATGTGAATAAGCAGCTATTCACCAGAGCTAGTTTCTCCAGCGATGCATCACACTATGTTGGTTAATCAGTGAGTGTCTGGTAATGAAACGGTCTAGTTGTGTTATAGGGGTCTCCAGTCCTGCTCATAGAGGGACAATCTTCTGCATGAGGACCTTGAATGTCTGGTTCAGGTGTGTTTAATTAGGGTTTTAGCTGAACTCTGCAGGGCATTGACCTCCCGGAGCAGGACTGGACTCCACTGATCTAGAGATGATCTGCTTCAGCTGTTACTGTAGAGAGATGCATGTGACTTTACATTTACATTTACATTAGTCATTTACAGTAACATACACAGCGACTTACAAATGAGGACAATGGAAGCAATCAAAATCAACAAAAGAGTAATAATATGCAAGTGCTATAACAAGTCTCAGTTAGCTTAACGCAGAACACGTAGCAAGTTTTTTTTATTATATAATAAATAAAAAGAAAACAGATAGAATAGAAAAAGAATAGAGCAAGCTAGTGTTAGAGGCCTTTTTTGCAGAAATTAACTAGCCCAACACTGCTTATATCAAAAAATACGTCAAGTAACTTTAATTTTAACATATTTATATTTTATATTTTTAATTTTAACATATTTATATTTTAACATATTTATATTTCACGCAGAAATTAACAAGTGTTCTGTCTGTTCTTCTTTGGGGAAGTCGTGGCCTAATGGTTAGAGAGTCGGACTCATAACCTAAAGGCTGCGAGTTCGAGTCTCGGGCCGGCAGGGATTGTGGGTGGAATAACCAGCGCTCTCTCCTCCTTCAATACCACGACTGAGGTGTCCTTGAGCAAGGCACCAAACCCCCAAAACTCCCTGGGCGCAGCAGCATAAATGGCTGCCCACTGCTCCGGGTGTGTGTTCACGGTGTGTGTGTGTTCACTGCTGTGTGTGTGCACTTTGGATGGGTTAAATGCAGAGCACAAATTCTGAGTATGGGTCACCATACTTGGCCACATGTCACGTCACTTTCACTTATGTCAGAATATCCATGCTGCTCTTATAAAGGAACTAGACTAATGTATGGGTACAACTGCGTTGAAGGCTTTTTTCTTAAAATATTAAATGACAACAAAACCCACAAGAACAATTTCTTAAACACAGGTTTGTTGCTGCACATACAACATGAAACTGTCCTGATCCACGAGGTCATCAAATGCAATAACAAAAGCATGATATACATAACATTTATGTTTTAAGGGGTTCAAGCGAGTTACTAATGAACTGTTATGTTACAGTTTTCCAAAAGTGGCCTGGTGACTGTCCAGCAGCACAGGCTTCTTTTATTAACAGGTAGGTTTCCACTGTACATAAGTATATAGCGCCCTCTAGCGATAATAACCAGAACTGATAGAGTTATACTCGTCTACTACAGTAGGTCGAGCTTTGATTTGCTGTGTGGCCTATTTAGGTCTATTTAGGTGTGCTGGAAAGCGGAGAAATAAATGACTTGTGGAATTTCTGTGGACTATATTATAGATATTGTGGAATAGAAAATATAAATATGTTAAAATTAAAGTTACTTGACGTATTTTTTGATATAAGCAGTGTTGGGCTAGTTACTCAAAAATGTAATTTATTACTCATTACTTTTTAATTATAGTCATACAATTTATATTTGGTTAAGAGGGATGTAGGTGGGCAGGCCATGTAATGCCAGAGTAATTGCACAATTTACACATCGGTGTTCAGATCATCGTTTCTCCTGACAAAATCAATAATGGCAATATTTCCATCTGCTGAATGTAAGCTTTTCCATATTCCAAGCTTGCCTTTTTTTGCTTTTGTTAATTGTATAATAAATAAAAAGAAAATAAATCGATAGAATACAAAAATAATAGTGAAGCTAGTGTTAGTTCATTTATTTTTTTAAGAATATAATTAGAATAGAGAGTGCTAGAGTTAGAGAGTCAAATAAAGATGGAAGAGATGTGTTTTTAGCTGATTCTTGAAGATGGCTTAGGATTCAGCTGCTCAGATTGAGTTGGGCAGGTTATTCCAGCAGGAGGAACATTTCATTTAAAAGTCCGTGAAAGTGATTTTGTGCCTCTTTGGGATGAACAATAAAGTGACGTTCACTTGCAGAACGCAAGCTTCTAGAGGCACATAAGTCTGAAGTACTGAATTTAGGTAAAGGGTGCAGAGCCAGTGCAACTGCAGGAGAAATGACCTGAAGGCAACCCAGGCTCATTGGAAATACGTGTCTCTACATACATTTCTGCAACACCGTAATTATGTACCTTGCAGCACGTTTCACGGCAGTTTCAAAGTGAAATGTCCAGAGAGTGGCGCTAAAACACACGTTTAATACGTGACCGTGACACGTTTTTATTACGTTGGTACAGGCACGTATTGCAGTGTTTTTATTATGCTGCTTGAGGTACGTTTTGCTGCCATTCATAATTCAAATATCCGGTGAGTGTCGCTAAAGATTAAGCTCTATGAAGTTGGAAGTATCCCCTACACCAAACCCTAACCTAAACCTACCCGAAAGTGTTAACAAATGCAAAAGTAATATAAAAACGTATTCACTGATGCAGCCATGCTATTTTAACTTCCTTATGCAGATTTGAGCTGTTTTGTTGAACTGTAGTTTGACGGGATTCGTACCGGAGCTCTTCATCACCTGAGTGCAACGCTGTATCGCGTGAGCTACCGAGTAAACTTACTGAGTTAGTAAACTCATACATATGAAGCTGTATATGTGACGACAACGTTCAAAAGTATCAGTTTTCAAATCGTGCAGGATGTTAAAATTGTTTAGAAGTCATAACATACCATTCTGCAAGTAACTGTGAGAAAATAATCAAAACTGTTCCTGTAAGTCATACTTCGTGTGAAAAGAAATAAAACTTGTCAGAGTTTTACTGCCTCTAGTGTTGATTTCAACTGGAAACTGCAGTGAATCGTACATATAGGTACGTTTTTTCAGTTTTGCAGAAATGTATGTAGAGACATGTATTTCCAATGAGCCTAGGTTGCCTGAAGGAGATGAGATGGAATAGGATCAAGCAGACAAGTAGTAGGATGATTGGAAAGGATGAGTTTGGAGACTTCTGCCTCAGAGAGTGGAGAGAAGGATGTGAACGAGTGTATGTTTGCTGGTAAGATGTGCTTGACAGATTGTGGTGTAGAAAATTGTGCACTGATGGTTTTAATTTTATTAATGAAGAACGTGGCAAAGTCGTTAGCTGTTAGAGTTGATGAAGGAGGGTTAGGGCCCTGCAGAGTTCAGCTCCAACCCTAATTAAAACTCACCTGCCTGTAGCTGTAACTGTTCAGACCTTGATTAGCTTGTTCAGGTGTGTTTGATTAGGGTTGAAGCAAAACTCTGCAGGGCTGCGTCTCTCCAGGACCGACGTTCGCCACCCCTGCCCTACCAGATAGCCGGGAGGGTGATTTAGCCACTTTAGCCCTAAAGCTCATTTCTAATTGGTAAACAAACAATAATACTTATCCAAGGTTACACCAGTCTGGTTTCCCCTATTATCAGTCCCTGGTTGTGAGCCTAGATTTTGTGATCTTGCATTCACAAGAATGAATGCAAATTCAACCATGTCTTGTTTCTGAAAGAAAAAACAACAACAACTGAAAGGCAAAACCAAACAAACTGGGCTGCGTTTCCCAACAGCATCGTAAGCCTAAGATGATCATAGCTCCATTGGTGGCAATGGGCCTACGATGTACTTAGGCTTACGATGCTTTTGGGAAACGCAGCCCTGATCAATATATGTCCAACTGTCCTACCACTGTATTGTAGTGAATTTAATTGAAACGTGCAGAAATTAACAAGTGTTCTGTCTGTTCTTCTTTGGGGAAGTTGTGGCCTAATGGTTAGAGAGTTGGACTCATAACCTAAAGGCTGCGAGTTCGAGTCTTGGGCCGGCAGGGATTGTGGGTGGGGGGAGTGAATGTATAGCGCTCTCTCCTCCTTCAATACCAAGACTGAGGTCCCCTTGAGCAAGGCACCGAACCCCCAACTGCTCCCTGGGCGCAGCAGCATAAATGGCTGCCCACTGCTCCGGGTGTGTGTTCACGGTGTGTGTGTGCACTTTGGATGGGTTAATTGTAGAGCACAAATTCTGAGTATGGGTCACCATACTTGGCCACATGTCACGTCACTTTCACTTATGTCAGAATATCCATGCTGCTCTTATAAAGGAACAGGGGCGGCGCCAGAGAATTTTGAACGCAGGTGCTGAGGGGGTGCTAGATCAATGACAGGGGGAGCTGGGCAATTAATAGTAAATATGACCAAAGCAGGTTATTATTATTATTATTTTTTATATGAATAATAAAATCGCAATATAGGTGCATTTCAAATGTTTATGAGGAATGTGGGAGTATTATCGCTCTTAGCTGTATGACATGGGGGCGCGCACGCAATCATTTTTTTTTTTTTTTTTTCCTGCGAAAATAGTTTAGACTCCCGTCATTTTTGGATGTGCTTTCTGTCGTCTCATGCAGTCTCCATGAATGGAGCGTATCACAACAATGAACCAGCTCACAGACATAAGAAATACATCTGCAGAAAGCTTGAAAACCAATAAAACATTTTTTTTTTATCTTCTCTGATCATGTAGTCCGTATAGGTGCATTTCTCTATTAAAGGCACGTCCACTGTGGAGATGGCGAGCCTGAGAAAGCACTAGTTTATTGATAAATAATTAAAATGTGCGTTCATAATCATTACTTTAGCCAGTGCTTTGCGGCAAGCTTTGTGTGCAGAGACCTTTATGCGTGCGTTTGAGCGCGGAATGATACGCCTAAATGCCAATATTAACGGATGGTTTAGTAGATTATTATACTAATCAATTTAATATAAACGTGCGAATAGTTGACTAGAAAAATCTTTAGTCGGGGGCAGGCCTACTTGGCACAAGGAACCGATCCATTTTTAAAATAAAATGCTGACATTACGTGCGACTGCAAATCACGTTGTATTGCATTGCAGTATTTATGCATGTGTAATGAGTCAAATGTTTTTATTTTATTTAATTTTTTATGGGGGTGCTATGGGGGTGCTTTGGTTTTTCTTGGGGGTGCTGGAGCACCTGCTAGCCCCTCCCTAGCGCCGCCCATGTAAAGGAACTAGACTAATGTATGGGTACAACTGGGTTGAAGGCTTTTTTCTTAAAATATTAAATGACAACAAAACCCACAAGAACAATTTCTTAAACACAGGTTTGTTGCTGCACATACAACATGAAACTGTCCTGATCCACGAGGTCATTAAATGCAATAACAAAAGCATTATATAGCTACATAACATTTATGTTTTAAGGGGTTCAAGCGAGTTACTAATGAACTGTTAAGTTACAGTTTTCCAAAAGTGGCCTGGTGACTGTCCAGCAGCACAGGCTTCTTTTATTAACAGGTAGGTTTCCACTGTACATAAGTATATAGCGCCCTCTAGCGATAATAACCAGAACTGATAGAGTTATACTCGTCTACTACAGTAGGTCGAGCTTTGATTTGCTGTGTGGCCTATTTAGGTCTATTTAGGTGTGCTGGAAAACGGAGAAATAAATGACTTGTGGAATTTCTGTGGACTATTTTATAGATATTGTGGAATAGAAAATAATAATAATAAAAAAATTAGAGTTACTTGACGTATTTTTTTATATAAGCAGTGTTGGGCTAGTTACTCAAAAATGTAATTTATTACTCATTACTAATTACTTTTTAACTATAGTAATACAATTTATATTTGGTTTAGAGGGATGTGGGTGGGCAGGCCATGTAATGCCAGAGTAATCCCACAAATTACACATCAGTTTTCAGATAGTATTACTAGGCCTATAACTACTGCACAACATTGGTTTTAAGGTACAGATTATGATATTTTTGTTATTAGTCTATTTAACAACAAATGTAATTCATTCTGATACAATAATTATCAAGTTGTCTTCATCATTTCATTTCAATCATTTCTTTCTTTATTTGGCTCCATAAAGAGAAATTTGTCTTGAGCAGTCAAGAGAGCAGATTAATTTACAAAGTTAAACACACACACACACACACACACACAAAATAAAAAAATAAAAACATGAATAATAATAATAATAATAATAAACAATATTAACATTACACTTACAGGTGCATCTCAATAAATTAGAATGTCATGAAAAAGTTCATTTTTTCTTGTAACTTATTTCAAAAAGTGAAACTTTCATATATTTTAGATTCGTTACATGTTATGTAAAACATTTCAAAAGTTTTTTTTTGTTTTAATTTTGATGATTAGAGCTTACAGCTCATGAAAGTCAAAAATCAGTATCTCAAAATATTAGAATATTTACATTTGAGTTTCAATAAATGACCATCCATACAGTATAAATTCTGGGTATCTCTTGTTCTTTGAAACCACAATAATGGGGAAGACTGCTGACTTGGCAATGATCCAGAAGACGAACATTGACGCCCTCCACAAAGAGGGTAAGTCACAGAGGGTCATTACTGAAAGGTGCGGCTGTTTACAGAGTGCTGTATCAAAGCATATTAAATGCAAAGTTGACTGGAAGGAAGAATTTGGGTAGGAAAAGGTGCACAAGCAACAGGGATGACCGCAAGCTTGAGAATACAGTCAAGCAAAGCTGATTCAAACACTTGTGAGAGCTTCACAAGGAGTGGACTGAAGCTGGAGTCAGTGCATCAAGAGTCACCACGCTCAGACGTCTTCAGGAAAAGGGCTACCAAGCCACTTCTGAACCAGAGACAACGTCAGAAGCATCTTACCTGGGCTGTGGAGAAAAAGAACTCAGTGGTCCAAAGTCCTCTTTTCAGATGAAAGTAAATTTTGCATTTCATTTGGAAATCAAGGTCCCAGAGTCTGGAGGAAGAGTGGAGAGACACAGAATCCATGTTGCTTGAAGTCCAATGTGAAGTTTCCACAGTCAGTGATGATTTGGGCTGCCATGTCATCTGCTGGTGTTGGTCCATTGTGTTTTCTGAAGTCCACAGTCAACGCAGCCATCTACCAGGAAATTTTAGAGCACTTCATGCGTCCTTCTGCTGACAAGCTTTATGGAGATGCTGATTTCATTTTCCAACAGGACTTGGCACCTGCCCACACTGCCAAAGGTACCAAAAGCTGGTTCAATGACCATGGTGTTACTGTGCTTGATTGGCCAGCAAACTCGCCTGACCTGAACCCCATAGAGAATCTATGGGGTATTGTCAAGAGGAAGATGAGAGACACCAGACCCAACAATGCAGATGACCTGAAGGCCACTGTCAAAGCAACCAGGGCTTCCATACCACCTCAGCAGTGCCACAAACTGATCACCTCCACCTCCATCTCCACGCCGAATTGAGGCAGTAATTAAAGCAAAAGGAGCCCCTACCAAGTATTGAGTACATATACAGTAAATGAACATACTTTCCAGAAGGCCAACAATTCACTAAAAATGTTTTTTTTATTGGTCTTATGAAGTATTCTAATTTGTTGAGATAGTGAATTGGTGGTTTTTGTTAAATGTGAGCCTAACTCATCACAATTAAAAGAACCAAAGACTTAAACTACTTCAGTCTGTGTGCATTGAATTTATTTAATACACGAGTTTCACAATTTGAGTTGAATTACTGAAATAAATGAACTTTTCCACGACATTCTAATTTATTGAGATGCACCTGTATATGGCTTACACTGTAAAAAAAAAATCAGTAAAAAAACGGATAATGTACTGGCAGAAAATTACCAGGACATTTTCTGTTAAATTTACGGACATTTCCTTCAACATTAAAACGGAAATTTCTGTAGATTTACATTTTCTTCTGTACTATAAACGGACAATCCGTTATGCAGACATTTCTAAAAAATTATAGCATAGGCCTATCTTTAGTATAGCAAATAAATCCAGCACAATATATACAAATTGAACATGGTTTATTTTTACCTCATGTAAACATTCTTAAAGTGCTTTCAGTAGCTTTTATTTGCCTTTAACAGGTGAAGACAAAAATATTATGACATCAATTAATTTAACAATGTGTTTTAGTTTTAAACAGCAACAGGCAGAAAAAAACAAAACAAAACATGAGCAGGTACTTGTACAATATTGGTGTTGCACCAAATAGTGGTCACAAAGATAAATTTCACTGTGAAACAGTCAAGATTCAAAACATTTTCAGATACATGGGAAAAAAAAATAATACAAAGACAGGGCTGTCATTAATAACAATTGCTATAGACTTATAGTCAAAAGGACAGTTCACCCAAAAATTTGAATTCTGTCATCTACAACTGACATGGTACTGCAAAAAAACTTTGTTCAGCATTTGAAAACAAAGATTCCTGACATTTCAATGTGAAACTAAGAGAACTATACAATCTAAATTAAGAGCGGGGCTCCAAGTGTTTGTGTGCTTTTAGTATCTCTTGCCATGTGCCAGCTTGGGGAAACTACTTTTTTTTTTCTTTTGCTGCATGTTCAGTCCAAGTTCCATGTTGAGATTTGAAAAAAGGGTGAGACGCAAACGAGTGATGTTAATGGGATTCCGGCCACAGCCAACAGATCACCAAAACAACACATAAGTTTAAATGATTTATTAAAGAAGAATGTAAAGAATATAAGGAGCATTAGCTTCGGAGAGGCCCAAGGCCAAAATAACAAACAAAAGAACTAAATAAAATAAAAATATATAAATGACCTAATTACAAAGAAAAGAAAATACAGATTAACTTCCCTATCTCCCTAAACAAAAACACATTGCAAAATCAGATCAAAATAAATAGCAGACCTCTCCTACGCTCCAGATAATTTTCTTAGGTTACACAGAATAAATCACGAATTGAAACAACCACAAACAATAGCCACGAAGCCGTTGGTGATCTGTTGACAGAGGCGGAATCCGGAGCTCTTCACGACTCAACCGCAAACGCCAAAGTGAGCTCCATGTGTTGGTAGCACCGCCCTTTTAAAGTCACCCACTTCAGGATCCACCAACCACGTTCCTTGATGAAGAGCCAATCCCTGCACACATACACAAAGCAAAACACACAAAAACAACGGTGCCAAGGATCGTAACAATGAGTCTTGGAACTGTAGGTTCCCTTCATCTGAACCTTTGACCCTCGTTCAGGATTTCTTCACAGGAAGACTGGAAATGACAAGAAATTAAATGAATGAAAGTGAAGTACAGAGAAACGTGCAGAACAGGTCGAGATTGAATTATCAATTCCAGTTCAAACATTGATTATAAAATGCTAAACTTGCATTTCCAGTGGTCTCCAATTGTATCTGTTATGTGATCTTGTCAACAATGTTTTATGATATACTTAAAAGGTCACTCCACCCCAAAATGAAAATGTTGTCATTAATCACTTACCCCCATGTCGTTCCAAACCGTAAAAGCTTTGTTCGTCTTCGGAACACAATTTAAAATATTTTGGCCCAGAAAAGTATGAAAAGCATAGTCAAAATAGTCCTTCTGCCATCAGTGGTTCAATCTGAACTTTATGAAGTGACAAGAATACTTGTACGCAAAGAAAATAAAAATAACGACTTTATTCAACAATTCGTCGCATCTGCGTCACAGTATTCACCATTTTGGAGAATATCCGCTGAACACAAACTGCGTACGCTGTTCTGTGTCAGCCGCACCACACGGATACACTGTTTTTGTTAAATAACGACTTGTTGAATAAAGTTATTTTTATTTTCTTTGTGTACAAAAAAGTATTCTCGTTGCTTCATAAAGTTCAGATTGAACCACTGATGGCAGATGGACTGTTTTAACGATGTCCTTGCTACGTTTCTGTGCCTTGACCGTGTAAGGACCCTCGCAGTCTATGGAGGGTCAGAGAGCTCTCAGATTTCATCAAAAATATTGTAATTTGTGTTGCAAAGATGAACGAAGGTCTTATGGGTTTGGAACGACACAAGTAATTAATGACAGAATTTTCATTTTTGAGTGAACTAACCCTTTGATTATTTTCAACTAAACAGCAACACAACAAAATACTTTATACACAGTTTCATTACATATGTTCCTTACATTTGTATGAATTCCAGCGTAGGTGCCATTCTCCTCTGGATGTTTTATGTTTAAAATAAAATGAAGAGAATGTGTAGCTCAGCCACAATGGGGGAGGAAATGATAACTTCTTGAATGACAGCAATCTGGAATCACCAATAACAAATTATAAACACATTGTAAATTCAGAAAGTCACTCCAAACGTTGATTAAATCTTTCCTACACAAACAACTTCAATAACAAAGTCAACTGAATAAATGACTCAATTACTAATTTTTTGTCATTATTGAAAACCCACTAAAGTTAAATAAAAATGGAAGCATATGGGTAGCAAAATTCAATTTGAAATGTTCAATTTGAAATATGCAAAATGGCAATGCATTGCAATAGATAAAATGGCAATGTAGTTCTGTATTTTAATTTACATTTTGCCATACATGTGTCCAACTTTTAGTGCAAAATGAAAATTCAGTTATATAATTTACATTTGCCATTTTCTACACTAGTTTTAATATGCAAATTAAAAACCATGTTTTAACACTTTATAAGTTGCAAAATTAAAACAAAAATGTATTACCCAAATTGATTAGATACGTTTAACATGTCCAAGCAAAAACTGTAGCAAAATTATAATTTAAATGCTGTTTTTCCTAAATGAATTTAGACGAATGAAAATGCAATTTAAATGAAAATGCAATTGAAACATCTTATATGTAAGTGTCAATGCATTTAAGAAAAATAAAAGACATTTAAATCACCATTTTGTTACCCTTTTGCTGCACCCTTGGCTCAGAATGCATCCTCAAATTCTCACTGCATTTTGCTACAATTATCACGCGGTATTATGATTAAAAAAAAATCCCAAGTGTCCTATCGCCTAAGTCTAAATGCATTTAGGAAAAACAGCAATTAAATGATAATTTTCCTACAGTCTTGGCTTGGACATGTTAAACGTATCTAATCAATTTATGTAATACATTTTAATTTTAATTTTGCAACTTATAAAGCGTTAAAATAGGTTTAGTTCATGTATCATCGTAGAATAACAGTTAGCAAATAAACTTTGTTTCATTTATAAAGAATCCTTGTCTTGTGTAATTTTCAATTCTAAACATCTGCCAAAGATCTCGTTTACCTTGCTCATGGTAAAATTATAATTTTGTTTGAAGATATCGTTGGCCACGAATAAGTAAAACAAATTGATAAGACACTAAGTTCGACTACGACGCTGGACGTCTAAGTTGATAAGGCATAAATTATTTGAATCAGATCGATTTAATCAAATCAATATTGAATCTTAATAATCGATTCCCCAAAAGGATAAATAAGAGCTAAAAATTTATATCAATTTCTTACATTGCTGTGACTGCATCTGGGGGCTGTGCGTTAGGAATTGGGGTAGATGAAAACACACCCTGTTGCTCTACTGAAGCATCTGATTCATGACTAGTAGGTGGGCTCTCACAAACTAATGGATCTGAATTGGAACTCTCTGTGAATACATGTGCATCTTTCTGTACATTGGGCTCACTGAACTGTAAAAACTTTGGCACTTTCAATAGACCCCATCCCCTACCTTTACTTCCACAGACAGGAGTGCGATAGTCGTCAAAACCAGTCGTTGTGAATGCCAGTACACATAAACATCAATACACATAAACAATGAATATAATAGATTGAAGAAAATCTAGAAAGTGCTGTTGAAAACAAACTGTGCTTTGTAAATGTCTCTAAATCTCAAATTCTTCAAAGGCAGTCACTGAGTGAATAAAAAAAGTGAATAAAGTTTCTCTTGTCCTCTCTTGTTTTTAAAAAGACCACAGTTTCTGTACAAGATTGTGTCCACCTGACTGCAGCGAAAACTTTAAGATGAACCCTCGGCTGCTTCAGGAACCATCTTGATTGAAGAAACAACGAGTCATGGCACCAATGTGACTGTTTGTGTGTTGGAGTAATTCACACTGAGATCAGGTGGATGGTCACTCAAGGTTGCTTTGCTGGGCCTGACAGACAAAACTGGGACAAACACAACCAAAAGGCTTAGCCGCAGGGAGATACAGAAACTCCGCTGCTGACATTTTCTCAAAAGTGCACGTGACTTATAGTGGGCAAAAACCTCAAAATAAGCAGCTGAGAGAGACAATTTACACACAGATCATGACAAAAAACGAATAAAACACATACCTGGAACAAACACGACCAAAAGGCTGGTTAGACAATTTACACACCGATCATGACAAAAACCGAATAAAACACATACCTGGAACAAACACGACCAAAAGGCTGGTTAGAATACATTGCATCGATGTTGCATGAGAAGTCTTAGCTAAATTAAATAAACAGAGGTTCGGAGTTCACAAGCAGGCCAATAAACACTCTTCATTTTATCATCACAAATAACTGACAGACAAAATAAGCAAACTTGTGTGTAGTTTAAAGTTTAAACTTGGGCTTGAAAACAATCCAAACTTAGTTTTTAAGACAGAGCAATCATTGATGCGACTCACCCGCAGGGAAATATAAGGTGTGTTCGACTTGAAGCGGCGCTGTGCAGAATGATCAGTGTATGACACAGTACCGCGAGAGCCATAAAAGAGCAAACAGATCCTTATGCTTTCGAATAGCTCTCGCGGTACTTTGATGTCATACACTGATCATTCTGCGCAGCGCCACTTCAAGTCGAACACACCTATAGAAACTCTGCTGCTGACGAAGTAGCTCCGCCCCGCAACATCATGTGTGCAATGAGTGATGCAACAGCCAATGGAGAGTTTCCCAATTTATGCTGAATTTAACTACAACCCCAAATCAGAAAAAGTTGGGACAGTATGGAAAACGCAAATAAAAAAAGAAAGTAGTGATTTCTAAATTTACTTTGACTTGTATTTCATTGCAGACAATATGAACACAAAATATTTCATGTTTTGTCTGGTCAACTTCATGTCATTTGTAAATATACATCCTTTCCTGTCATTCAGACCTGCAACACATTCCAAAAAAAGTTGGGACAGTAAAGCATTTACCACTTTGTAATGTTGCCATTCCTTTTCACAACACTTAAAAGACGTTTAGGGACTGAAGACACCAAGTGATGAAGTGTTTCAGGTGTAATTTTGTCCCATTCTTCCTGCAAACAAGTCTTAAGGTGGGCAACAGTACGGGGTCTTCGTTGTCGCATTTTGCGCTTCAAAATGCGCCACACATTCTCTATTGGAGACAGGTCGGGACTGCAGGCAGGCCAGTCAAGTACCCGTACCCTCTTCCTCCGCAGCCAGGACTTTGTAATGTGTGCAGAATGTGGTTTTGCATTGTCTTGTTGAAATATGCATGGACGTCCCTGGAAAAGATGTCTTCTTGAAGGCAGCATATTGTGCTCCAAAATCTCTATGTACTTTTCAGCATTAATGGTGCCATCACAGAAGTGCAAGTTACCTTTGCCAAGGGCACTGACACAACCCCATACCATGACAGACCCTGGCTTTTGGACTTGTTGCTGGTAACAGTCTGGATGATCCTTTTCTTCTTTGGTCCGGAGCACACAGCGTCCATTCCTCCCAAAAAATACCTGAAATAATGATTAATCTGACCACAGTACACGTTTCCACTGTGTGATGGTCCATCCCAGATGCCTCCGAGCCCAGAGAAGTCGACGGCGCTTCTGGACACTGTTAACATAGGGCTTCCTTTTGGCACAGTACAGTTTTAACTGGCATTTGTGGATGTAACTACGTATTGTGGTACTTGACAAAGGTTTGCCAAAGTAGTCCTGAGCCCATGTGGTGATATCGCTTATAGATGAATGACGATTCTTGATGCAGTGCCGCCTGAGGGATCGGAGATCACGGCTGTTCAGCTTAGGCTTGCGCCCTTGTCCTTTACGCACTGAAATTCCTCCAGATTCCTTGAATCTTTTAATTATGTTATGCACTGTTGAAGGTGAAATATCCAAATCTCTTCCTATCTTTCTTTGAGGAACATTGTTTTTAAACATTTCAATAATTTTCTCACGTATTTGTTGGCAAACTGGCGATCCTCGGCCCATCTTTGCTTCTAAAGGACTAGACCTTTCTTGGATGCTGCTTTTGTACCAAATCATAATTACAATCACCTGTTGACATCAACTGTTTCAAATCACATCATTATTTAACCAATTTACCTCATTACTAGCCCTAAATTGCTCCTGTCCCAACTTTGTTTGGAATGTGTTGCAGGTCTGAATGACAGGAAAGGATGTATATTTACAAATGACATGAAGTTGACCAGACAAAACATGAAATATTTTGTGTTCATATTGTCTGCAATGAAATACAAGTCAAAGTAAATTTAGAAATCACTACTTTCTTTTTTTATTTGCGTTTTCCATACTGTCCCAACTTTTTCTGATTTGGGGTTGTAATTAATTTTAACTCCGTTACATATAGGTTTGTTAAATCTCGGGTATTTAAGTCATTTTAAGATAAATAACATTCTGTGATAACAAATTGCACTGAGGTGGTCGTTTTGCAACAAGGTGGACACAGTTCTAATCCTAACAGTAGGCCTGCTGGTGAAGAATTGACAGGTACAAGAAAAAAAAAGGGAGAAACAGAGATAATGTGGAAAATGAAGAAAAGGGAAGTGAAGGTGCAGTTCAAGAGACAACCTTTAATTATTTTCCAGGGCCCCAGACCAAGGATTTAGACCTTTTTATGTGATGGCCATTTAAATAATAGGGTTATCTGTGGTTTCAGAATTTGTAGTGGGTGTATGGCTATATACAGAAAAAAAGGGCCAAAATTGTACCTTTTGCGGTACAACAGCTTGTCACTGGAGCAGTAGGCTTAAAAAGGACATATTTTTGCCCTTTTTACACCTAATAGGTAAATATTAGTACCTTATGTGTACGAATTACTATAAGGTACTAATATGTACCTATTAGGGGTAAAGAAGGTACAAAGGTGTTCTTTAAGGGTACTGTTCCAGTGACAAGCTGTTGTGCTCCAAAAGGTACCATTTTGCCCCCTTTATTCTGTGTGGCCTGGATTAGTGTGAGATTTCCCGGCCTGAAATTGCATCCCAGTCCGGCCCTGTCAGGGACCGATGTTTTATAGAGACGTGCGGCACAGATCACAGCTGAAATGTGTGGCATTATTATTATTTAATTCATTCATTTATTGTTCTTGAATCATGTTGGAATTTGATAACCAATTAAAAATCTGGCTCCTGAAGTAAAACCAGCTGAGAATCACTGATTGACTGAACTGACTCTTATTCTGAATCCTATTTTTTAAGCGGTAGTCTGATTTTATGGTAATACAGAACAACATATGATTCATTTTATGATTTTTATGTCAACTGATTTTAGGGTGAGAGAAGAAACTATAATGAGCTGCTTGATTTGTCTTCTGGAGATCTGCACAGAGGAGGAATAAAACCCATCACCTTTGTTCATCAAGTGGGTAGAAGATTCATTTATATCAGTCAGAGAACAGAAATAAATAAATTATTTCAATGATATTTTCTCAATTATTACAAATGAAAATATTAATTATTAAGTGAAGTTATTAACAATTTCAGGAGGAGTACGCCCATCTAATATTCCAATTAATATCCAAGTATAAAAACAGCCTCTTACCACTTCTGTTGTCAGTTCTTTCCTCCTTTTTACGCATGTTTATTTATCTTTCTGTCTATAGGGGGCTATCGGAGCTCGAGTAGAATAGTCTCTCTGAGCCCTCCATTACAGACATCAAGCTAAATCTGTTTACCACTAATGCTAAGATTATATGAGCACACAAACTCATGAATCATTATTAATAATAATAATACTATATATATATATATATATATATATATATATATAATATTATTATTATTATTATTAATATTAAGTGAAGTGAAGATGACGTGCGGCAGGTCTTCATAAAGAACAAAAGAAGGAAAGCACCAGGCCAGACAGTGTGTCACCAGCCTGCCTTAAATCCTGTGCTGACCAGCTAGCCCCCATTTTCACACAGATCTTCAACAGATCACTGGAGCTGTGCGAAGTCCCCTCATGCTTCAAACGCTCCACCATCATCCCCGTCCCAAAGAAACCCAAAATTACTGGACTTAATGACTACAGACCTGTGGCTCTAACGTCTGTGGTCATGCAATCATTTGAAAGACTGGTTTTGGCTTATCTGAAGGCCTCCACTGGACCCTTACTGGACCCCCTGCAGTTTGCCTACAGAGCAAACAGGTCTGTGAATGATGCAGTCAACATGGGACAGCACTTCATCCTGCAGCATCTGGACAGACCAGGGACTTATGTGAGGATCCTGTTTGTAGACTTCAGCTCTGCTTAGCTTTGCTTCAGCTTGTGAGGCTGGGAAAATTCTCATCCAGCACCCGCACCACCAGCACTGGAGCCCCTCAGGGCTGCGTTCTCTCCCCACTGCTCTTCTCCCTCTACACGAATGACTGCACATCTAAAGACCCCTCTGTCAAGCTCCTGAAGTTTGCAGACGACACCACACTGATCGGCCTCATTCAGGACGGTGACGAGTCTGCCTACAGACAGGAGGTCAAGGAGCTGGCTGTCTGGTGCAGTCTTAACAACCTGGAGCTTAACACGCTCAAAACAGTGGAGATGATCGTGGACTTCAGGAGAAACCCCCCTGCTCTCCCCCCACTCACCATCATGAACAGCACGGTGACTGCAGTGGAGTCATTCAGGTTCCTGGGCACCACCATCTCCCAGGACCTGAAGTGGGTACTTATCCAGAGTGAGCAAAAGGGCTGGCAAAATCACTCTGGACCCCTCACATCCAGCACACTCCCTCTTTGAACTGCTGCCGTCTGGTTGACGCTACAGAGCTCTGAGCACCAGAACAACCAGACACAGGAACAGTTTCTTCCCCCAAGCAATCCATCTCATGAACACTTGACATTAACGTGGAACACACAACACTATTTTACAACTATTTATTCACCACACATACATATATAATATTTTTTATTTTATTTTTGTCCATTTCAAATTTGCACATGTCAGACCTGTACACACATGATTGTCTGTATTGCATAGTGTTTTTGCTATTTTGTACATTGCCTATTTGTATATTGTTCTTTTGTTGTCTGTGTCCTGTCCCGTTGCTGTCATTCTGTTGCACTGTGGAGCTTTGTCACTATAACAAACTCCTCGTATGTGTAAACATACCTGGCCAATAAAGCTCATTCTGATTCTGATTCTGATTATTAACTAAATGAGTGATTCCATCAACAAAAATAGAGGTTGAGAAAAGCACAGAAACACATGGTCACTCAGCAGGACTCACACACACTGATTTTACTGTCTGTATGAGGATTTATTACATTTATTCTGATTCATGTTATTTCACTGACAGAAGTTCAGCTGCAGTATTAATGTCATAAAGAGAAAAGAAGAGACTTTATAGCATCTCACTGTTACGGATTTATCATGCAGCTCAAAGCATTATGGGTAGAATATCTTGTCAGTCTATTTTCATTCATCAACACAGTTTCACTGATGATCCATAACTAACATAAAACCCAGGATAGAGCATCTGAGTGAATGTGGTCTGGACTGTGTGGATGAGGCTCATTGTGTCAGAGACGCTGTAGAAGGACAGAGTTCCTGCACTGTGATCCACAAACACTCCTATTCTATAGTTATCATCATAATCATCATCATCAAACACTCCTATTCTACTGATATCATCATCATCATCATAAACTCCTATTCTACTGATGATGGGCTTCACAGGGAGAACAGTCTCTATCTTATTGTGTCTGAATGAGTATCTGGATTTAGAGCAGCGCAAACTCCAGGACTGATCATTAGATCCAAACACACACTCATTACCCGATCCCTTCCTGCTGATGCTCTTATATGACACTGATATACGCACAAAACCATTTTTACCAGCACTCCACTCCAGCTCCCAGTAACAGTGTCCACACACACTCTCTCTACACAACACCTGACGATACACATCAAATCTGTCTGGATGATCAGGATACAGCTGATCTGTGAAAGTGTGAGTGATAACTCTGTTTCTCTCAGACAGATGCAGGAGTTTATTCACTGTGTTCAGATCCAGAGTGAGCTGCTGGGAATCTGATGGAGATAAAACACATCAGAATCAGGAATTATGAATCTGTTTGATCTTTTCATGTTCTGAACTCTTCATGTTCAGTGCATCATCAGTGTCTCAGTACAGATGACCAGATATCCTGTGCAAATCATCATTTATTAATCATAAATTATAAAACTCTTCTTTCACCTTCTACAGAAGAACATGAACACACTCAGTGAGTTTTTCTGCTTGTTTTCTTACTGACATTGTAGGAAGTCGTTCCTGGTCCTGGGAACAATGTTGGTGAATGTGACTGTGGAAATCAACAGACATGAACAGTGTGATTCTCATGATCCTGCATCCATTCATAAGACATTTCTAATATGATGTTCTCCATGATATGAGATGATGGACTGGTTTCTGAGAGCAGATGAATCTGCAGGACTTTACCGCTGACTGAGATCTTCTTGAGCTCCTCTTTGCAGAAATCCTCCAGTTTGTCTTTCAGCTGATGGACAGATTCTCTCAGATCATCAAAAGAGACGAGTGAACTGAAGAGATCATCATTTACGTCTGTAGATTCTGGAGGTGCTGAGAGAGACTGGAAACTCTACAGAAAACAGAAATCACAACTCATCAGCTCCACACAGGGATGGCACTTATATAAGTGAAAGAAAAGTTCTGACATGAGACCCATTTGAGCAAGATTTCCACAGCCAAAAGCCATTCATTTCTTTCAGAAGAAGATGATCAGATGAGAGTCTGACTGATGATTATATAACAAGACACTCATGAAATGTTTCTCTGTGAGTCTCGTGTCACAGCAGGATCTGCTCAAGTCCACTATGATGCTGTTCTTCTAGATCTGTGTTACCTGCAGGAACTGGATGTGATTCTGTGTGTGTGAAAGCTGCTCCAGCTCAGCGTCTCTCCTCCTCAGATCATTGATCTCCTGCTCCAGTCGCTCCAGTCGTCCTTCAGCTCGACTAACTTCTTGCTTTTCCTGATCTCTGATCAGCCGTATCAGCTCAGAGCGGCTTCTCTCAATGGAGCAGATGAGCTCAGTATAGATCCTCTCACTGTCCTCCACTGTTGTCTGTGCAGAGCGCTGTTAGGACACAGTGATTCAGGCTTCAGGGAGTCTGAACTGAGACTGAAACAAACTTCTCTTCTTCTCCAGACTCACCTTATGAGACTCCACAGCCTCTCTCAGCTGCTGGAGATCTTTCTCTCTCTGCTGGATTCTCTGCTGGAACATCTTCTGCGTCTCCTTCAGCTGCTTCTGCAGGACAAACAGATGATAGTGAAAGTCACAGAAAACAT
This sequence comes from Schizothorax lantsangensis, assembly GCA_027422415.1. Classification (NCBI taxonomy): domain Eukaryota; kingdom Metazoa; phylum Chordata; class Actinopteri; order Cypriniformes; family Cyprinidae; genus Schizothorax; species Schizothorax lantsangensis. Next base: position 3,164,335 of record CM049845.1, read on the forward strand.
CTGCATATTAAAACTCGAGAAGGGATTATTGAACATTTACCACCAGTGTCCACGAATTAACATGAAGCATAAGGCACAGCGAGTTTAAGTATAAAAGTGATACAGACACAGAGCTGGAGCTTCACACTGACAGTCTTTCTGTGTTCTGCATAATTAAGATGCGGCTCTACACAGAAAATAAATGAACAAAAGGCCTAAAATCATGTGGATTTAGATTTACTGGACAGAAATCGTCTGTTACTGCATATAACTTGTATTTTGACTGACAGAAGTACAACCCCAAATCAGAAAAAGTTGGGACAGTATGGAAAACGCAAATAAAAAAAGAAAGTAGTGATTTCTAAATTTACTTTGACTTGTATTTCATTGCAGACAATATGAACACAAAATATTTCATGTTTTGTCTGGTCAACTTCATGTCATTTGTAAATATACATCCTTTCCTGTCATTCAGACCTGCAACACATTCCAAAAAAAGTTGGGACAGTAAAGCATTTACCACTTTGTAATGTTGCCATTCCTATACACAACACTTAAAAGAAGTTTAGGGACTGAAGACACCAAGTGATGAAGTGTTTCAGGTGTAATTTTGTCCCATTCTTCCTGCAAACAAGTATTAAGGTGGGCAACAGTACGGGGTCTTCGTTGTCGCATTTTGCGCTTCAAAATGCTTTTCTCATGTATTTGTTGGCAAACTGGCGATCCTCGGCCCATCTTTGCTTCTAAAGGACTAGACCTTTCTTGGATGCTGCTTTTGTACCAAATCATAATTACAATCACCTGTTGACATCAACTGTTTCAAATCACATCATTATTTAACCAATTTACCTCATTACTAGCCCTAAATTGCTCCTGTCCCAACTTTTTTTGGAATGTGTTGCAGGTCTGAATGACAGGAAAGGATGTATATTTACAAATGACATGAAGTTGACCAGACAAAACATGAAATATTTTGTGTTCATATTGTCTGCAATGAAATACAAGTCAAAGTAAATTTAGAAATCACTACTTTCTTTTTTTATTTGCGTTTTCCATACTGTCCCAACTTTTTTCTGATTTGGGGTTGTATGTACTGTATTTTGTCAGAGAACTCCATTATTTTATGTTGATTACTCAAGGCCTATTTTATGAAAGATTGTGTTGATTTATGGTGGTTTATGGTGCATTTTCAGCAAACTCAGTAAAACTCTTCTAACAGCTGCTGTTCATTTCTTCTGCAGCATAATTTCTTTTGTGTATGTCTAGTGTTAAATACCTGTTTCTCTGTCCTCTGTGCTGCAGCTGATACAGTGTTGTGGTTTTTATGTTCATCCATACACAGCACACATATACATTTCTGGTCAGTGAGACAGAAAACCTCAAGGAGCTTCTCATGTTTCTGGCAGATCATCTCCTGCAGTCGTCCAGTGGCATCAGTCAGATTGTGTCTCTTTCCTTTAAACCAACTCTCATGTTGTTCGAGGTGATTCTGACAGTAAGAGTTCAGACACACCAGACAGGACTTGACAGCTTTGTATTTTCTTCCAGTACAGACGTCACACTGAACATCTCCAGCTCCAGCAGGAACCACACTTTGAAGTTTAGTCTTCTTCAGATTCTCCAGCATTTCAGCAAACACCACGTTCTTAAATAAAGCAGGTCTTGGACTGAAGGTCTGTCTGCACTGAGGGCAGCTGTAGACTCTCTTCTGATCCTCCTCATTCCAGCAGTCTGTAATACAGCTCTTACAGTAACTGTGTCCACACTGGATGGTCACTGGATCCTTCAGAAGATCCAGACACACCGGACACAAGAACTGCTCCTCTGAAATACGGGCTTCTGCCATTTTCCTGCATGTGAGCGCTGATATAAAGTTGTAACAGGACAACAGCACTTAAGTTTCGGTTTCTCTACACTGATTCTTCCTGCTTCTGTGTTTGAGAGACGGAAAAACAGGCGTGTCTGTAAATTCCCAGATAATAGAAATGTCCACTAGGTGTCAGCCTCATACAGACACTGGGAACTGGTGATAAATGGACTGCTAGCACAGCCAAAGAGTCAAGGTTTGGCTGATTAGTATTGTATTCTAACAAATACTTTTTTTGCAAGCAACAAATGGCTCATATAAAATATTTCTAAAAAAACAAACAAAAAAAAACAGTTATCAGTTATTTACATATCACGTGTCTAATCTCAAGTTCTTTTTATGCGACATCTGTAATAAATGACAACTGTACGTGACAACAGCTGATGTGATAGATAGATAGATAGATAGATAGATAGTAGGGGTGGGGGGAAAATCGATTCAAATATGAATCGTGATTCAGTCTTCTACATCGATTCAAAAAAGTCAAAAATCAATTTTCAAGTTAATATAATAATAATAATAATAATAATAATAATAGCATAATGTTGTAGGACCAAAACAGCAACAGCAAAGAGGAAAAACAAATAGGGCCTACATCCTGCCCCATTTTTAGTGAGGGCAGGTTTGGAAAAATATTATATTAATTATTTTGTTATGGGAAGTATTCGGAAAGGCATGGAAAACAAACAATGCATTCTACGGAGCCACTAAAGGGACATAGTTAACTGCATGCTAGCGTAGCCTGTTACATTACAGTAGGCCTACATAAAATTTCGCTTACCACATAAACAGAGTAATGAGAGATGGCTGATAGGACTAATGCATAAGATTTGCAGATCATGGGCTCAACATCTAATCTTGTAAAATACATGTTAAGTAGGCTACTGCCGCTCCAAAGTGTACCCACAGTGCTTTTGATCATGATCTCTCAAGTGAAAGTAAAAGCGATTTCAATGTCCCACATATTAATAACGGCTCACTGATGCCCGCATATTATATACAGTAAATTTGCCCAATGATAAGATTGTGAGAGAAAGCATTGAAATATATTTTTCTCCCATCTTTTATTTATTACTGTCCAGTGAATTTGATGTCCAGTGTGCACAAAAATATTTGATGAAAATGTGTGAATCGTTATTAAAAATTGAAAAATCGTGAATCGATTTTTAATCGAATCGTGACCCCAGGAATTGATATGAATCGAATCGTGAGGTAACAAAAGATTCCCACCCTTAATAGATAGATAGATAGATAGATAGGGTGAATTTGGGTAATCTGGGACATTTTTTGCAATTTTGACTTCTGCGATTTATTTTGATATCTATCTAACACATTAGACTTTTCTGAAATCCCTAAGATGTTTTCTAACCACACCAGAAGAAAGAATGTAGATATTATACCCAGAGGAGACATGCCACACCTGTTAGTGTTTTTGTGCCAAAAAAAAAAAAAAATTCTGCCTGAATTTGATAATCTGGCACAGGTCTCTTTGTAATCTGGGACATATGTATTAGGCCCAAAAACGCCTATATTCACCATACTTTATGCATGGTTCACTATGGCGAACTAACCAGATTCTTACCTGCTACGTACCTGTTGTCTCTACTTGCCTCTAGTGTCTCCTACGTTCCAGCGATCCTGTCCCTCGTCGACTCTGTTCATTCTCCAGACTCCTGCAACAGAGCAGACTCCAATTACCTAGAGCTAAGAACCCAAGAACTCTCTTATGCTCACGACTTACCTTCCATCTGTATTCATTGCCAGCCTTTGTCAATAAACCAACCTGTTTGCACTCTTACCTCGTGTCTCTGCCTTGTGTATTGTGACATGAATATTCCAATATCATGAAAAATAATTTCTATCTCTACTCAGGATTAATGATCTACTGTGGTTCAAGGTTCAAGGTTCTTTATTATTTGTCACATACACAATCATACAGGGTATAATCAGTAGTGAAATGTAGGTCAGGACAGGTCCGCTCAGTGGACAGTGCAAAAAAATAAAATAAAAGATGAAACATAACACAGGAGAGTATATATATATATATATATATATAGGTAAGAATAAGATAAAAAATAAGTAAAAAATAAAATAAAATAAAATAAGGAGTAAAATGTGCAATGAAATAAAATGTGCAATACAGTCTACTGTGGATTTAATAAATATTAATATAAACAGGGATGTGCAAGAGAAATGTGCAAACAGGTTGTACCGGGTATGTACACATAGCAGCAATGCGGATGATGGAGAATAATGGGTGTTTTTTACAGTTTATTAAATTGAGTCCTGTAGATGTTATGAGACTGAGTTTAGGAGCCTGATGGCCTGAAGGTAGAAGCTCCTCCTCAGTCTCTCAGTTTTTGCCATCATGCTCCTGAAGCGCTTGCCAGATGGCAGTGTGATGAAAAGACGGTTTCCAGGGTGATTTGAGTCCTTGATTATTTTTGCAGCTCTGCTTTTGCAGCGTTTGAGGTAGATGTCCTGCAGAGAGGGGAGGGCAGACCCTGAGATGCGCTCAGCTAAGCGCATGACTCTCTGCAGAGCTTTGCAGTCCTGATTTGTGGCGTTACTGTACCACACTGAGATGCACTGAGTCAATACACTTTCTATGGCCCCTGAATAGAAAGTTTTCAGGATTGCTGGTGAGACCCTGAATTTCCTCAGCTGTCTCAGATGGTACAGTCTTTGCCTGGCTTTCTTGACCTGTGTTTGAATGTGTGCAGTCCAAGTCAGGTCCTCGGAGATGTTTACACCGAGGTACTTGAAGCTGCTCACCCTCTCCACAGGGGTCCCGCTGATCATAAGCGGAGTGTAAGGCCGCTGCTGTCTCTTCCTGAAGTCTACATTTACATTTACATTTATGCATTTAGCAGACGCTTTTATCCAAAGCGACTTACATTGCATTCAAGTTACAGTTTTACATTTTATCAGCTCTTGCTTTCCCTGGGAATCGAACCCATGATCTTGGCGTTGCTAGCGCCATGCTCTACCATTTGAGCTACAGGAAAGCTGTAATTGTGAGCTACAATCAGCTCTTTAGTTTTGCTCACGTTCAGAGAGAGACAGTTGTCCTGGCACCATGATGTAAGTCTCTCTACCTCACCCAAGTATGCGGTCTCATCATTGTTGGAAATGAGGCCCAGAACCACAGTATCATCAGCAAATTTAACAATAGAAGTGGAGCTGTGAGAGGACACACAGTCGTGTGTGTAGAGAGAGTAGAGCAGGGGACTCAGAACGCAGCCCTGCGGGGCTCCTACGTTCAGGGTGATGGAGTTGGAGGTGAACTGGCCCATTTTCACCACTTGTGGTCTGCCGGTGAGGAAGTCTTGGATCCAGTCACAGAGTGTAGTGTTTAGGCCGAGGTCTGAGAGTTTGACAGCTAGCTTGGTGGGGACTATAGTATTGAAAGCTGAGCTATAGTCAATGAATAGCAGTCTGACGTAGTTGCCATTTTTGCTGTCAATATGTGTGAGGGAGGAGTGCAGTACCTGAGAGATGGCATCATCAGTAGACCTATTTGGGCGATAGGCAAACTGAAGAGGGTCCAAGGTAGCAGGGATGGAGGAGCATATGTGTTTCTTTAAAAGTCTCTCAAAAACCTTCATGACTGTCGATGTGAGGGCAACTGGACGATAGTCATTCAGGCAAGAGGGTTTACTGTTCTTAGGCACAGGGATGATGACAGATTTCTTAAATGAGGTGGGAATCACAGAGGTAGCAAGGGACTCATTAAAGATGGAAGTAAACAAACCAGCAAGCTGATCGGCGCAAGACCTTAGAACGCGGCCAGTAATCCCATCAGGTCCGGCGGCTTTCCTGATGTTTACTCTCCTTAATTCTCTTCGAACCTCGTCCTCCGACACGGTGATAACATGATCAACATCGCTGCTCTGTCTGCTGCTTCCTGAAGCGCTGATCGGCAGAGTCGTACCGCCGTTGCATTCGAAGCAGCCGTAGAAGGTGTTTAGCTCTTCGGCCAGCAATGGATCTGCTCTCACCTCGGCGGAGGGGTTATTTCCAGAGGAACAGATGGTCTTCAGTCCCTGCCACATGCGTCAAGAGTGATTGATCTGAAAATGTGACTCAATTCTCTCTCTGTATCGGAGTTTAGCAGCTCTAACTGCCCGTCGGAGAGCATAACATGATGCTTTGTACTCGCTCATGTTTCCTGACAAAAGACCGCCGTTGTATGCGGCAGTGCATTGGTTAACCGCAGCACGGATTGTTCTGTCCACCCACGGTTTCTGATTAGAGAATGTCCTTATTGTTACCGTTTCAGTGGCTTGGTCGGTTAGCATGTAAACAAAGCTTAATGCTACATCCGTGAACTCGCTGACATCAGCTGAACTTGCCCGGAACATGTCCCAGTCGACGTCATCAAGAGACGCCTGTAGCATAGCTTCAGAGTGGGAGGACCAGCGCGTCACTTCCCTCACCCCCGGGGATTCATTCATTCATCCTTTGTTTATATTCCGGTGTGAGGAAAATGGCGGCGTGGTCCGATTTGCCAAGAGCCGGCAGGGAACGAGCTTTATAGGCATTCTTAAACTGAGTGTAGCAATGATCCAGTGTATTCGGTCCTCTAGTTGGACAGGATACATGCTGATGGAAGGTCGGCATGACCTTCCTGAGGTTGGCTTTGTTAACCCTCTGGGGTCTGAGGTGATTTTTGGGCCCTTGAGATGTTTTGACATGCCCTGATATTTGTGCTTATTTCAGCTACTTATAACATACTATTGACCAACATGTATTTGTTTTTGTATTCAGCACAAACTTTGCTACAATATTATGTGACCAAGATGGATGTACATGTTTGTATTTTTTTAGAAAAAAAATAGTATGTGTGGTTAGTAAGTTTTGGGGGAAAAAATGTAGCTGAAATAAGGCCATAAAACCCACACTAAATAGTCCTGAATAAGACTTTTGTGTAATCAGTCTTGTCGGCTAGAATATTTACTTCACAATTAAGTGAGAATCATTCTGCTTACTCATTCACAGAAAACAATATATTGATAAAAAAATTTTAAGACATGTTTTGTGATTGAAAGCCTGTATGCGAGGGAGTGACAATGTCCTTGAATATTAAGTGATTCTCACCTGAGACACAAAGGGCCCTCCCCTAAAGCTGCTAATGGCCCATCAGTGTGACTGTGACTTTGAGGCAGGTAAGAGAGAATGTGAGGAGATTGAACAAATGTTTTTTTTTTAATTATTTGTATTTTATTTACAACACTGTATAATCAAAACATACATAATGAAGGTCAAATACACATTATTGTGCACACTGATCTAACCACAGAGATGTGAACAGACTTTGAGTCATTCCTGCAACAGATTCTGTTCAACAAGTGACACAAGTAAATCATGCCTGATATTTACGTGTGTTATTTGAGTGTTTCTGCTACTTTCCATGGATTCAAGAAAAAAAAAAAACATAATCAGTGGTCAAGGAGCTTGTTTTACCATATAATATCAGTGTAGTTGGACATCTGATGTTGGTACAGCACTCTCAGAGGAAAACAGTTTGAAGAAAGTCATCAGGATTCATCATCTGTGGTGCAGGTATCTGATTCAATAAAATACAGACAACAAAAAAAAAAAACATTTGTGAGCATGTTAATATCAGGAGCATCTTTTTATATATATGTTTTATAGACTCACGCATGCTTTGTACTATCGTAAACAAAAAAATACATTTTATATCTGAGAAACTAATTATTATTGTTTAGAAAAAACGAACTATGATTTTGTAGTCATATAGCCTAGTATGTATGGCTTTGTACTACAAAAGATGTACTTTGTACTATAAAAAAAGGATATTTTATATCTGAGAAACTAATTATTATAGTTTAGCACGCTATTAAATCCATTTGTGAATATTAAACATTTTTCTAAACATTGTAGCATTCATCATGTTGTTGTTTGGGAAAAAAAATAAACGCGTTCAAGTTTGAGTCACAATAACACGTTAACTAATGCAAAAAAAGAAACATTACTTACTCATCAGATCGCTCTTCTCTTCTGGATGAACTCTTGCTCTTATTTTGAGGCAAATCCAGCTTTTATTCAGCGTGTCTTCTTCCAGAAACGAACAGTAATGTTAGCGCTAGGAACGACCTGGCTTTGTTTATGTTGGGCGTCTCCCTGAGCACGCGGCTCATGTGGTTATTTACATATGAACGCGAGGGGGCGGGATCGCATTAGAAATAATGAGTTAGACTGGACAGACTGAACATCGTGTTGGTTTCATACGGATTACTTCATCACAGAATGTTTGTTTTCGATAAGACTTACTTCATTTCAAAGTAGACACTTCCAGCTTTCTATAGATATAACTCCCATGTCCGTGTGTTGAGTTTTCGCTGAGTTACAGTTCATTTTAGTGACGTTTTTCGAAGAGCAGCTCGCGGAAATGGAGAAGACAAAGAGCGCATCCTGTTTGTTTTCTTTTTTTTTTCCAAAACCACAAAGTTTTGTTGTATTCGTGAGTGTACACAAAAAAAATAGACACTTCAAAGTTTCAATTGATGTATAACACTTATCTGTACGACCAAAATCGACGGAGTATTTTTAATGTCTTTTGCACTGGTCTTAAAAAAAACGAGTTGGTATCGCCGGCGATACAGCCGTCCCATTAGGGTTAAAGTCCCCTGCGATGATAGAGGCAGTGTCAGGGTGTTTGTTGATGTAGCCACTTAGCTCCTCGTGGAGTTTGGACAAAGCCAATCTCGTGTCTGCCTGAGGTGGAATGTAAACGGCAGTAGCGATGACCGCGGAGAACTCGCGGGGTAAATAGAATGGGTGGCAGATAATGGAGAGATGTTCCAGATGAGGCGAGCAGGAACGCGACAGAATGGAGATATTCCTGGGGTCGCACCATTTCTTGTTAATCATGAAACATTTACATTTACATTTATGCATTTAGCAGACACTTTTATCCAAAGCGACTTACATTGCATTCAAGTTACAGTTTTAAATTTTTTATCAGCTCTTGCTTTCCCTGGGAATCGAACCCATGATCTTGGCGTTGCTAGCGCCATTCTCTACCAATTGAGCTACAGGAAAGCTGTAGTGTGTTTCATTATTCATGAAACACACTCCACCACCCTTGATTTTTTTACGTGTTAATTTAAATTAATTTAAAACTTTATTACAATAGTTTAACATTAGTTTAACATTGTAGTAACATTTTAAAAAGTCAATTAAAATTGAATCAACAATTTGATTAACGGATTATTCATTCGGTTATTCAAGTTCTCCATTCTATTAAAATTGGGGCTACTCGGGAAACAATACTGAATAGATCACAAATATAATTTGACAACAATTAGGAACATTGTCTTATTTATGACAGATTTATGTCCTTAACATTAACACCCATTTCTCATTATGGCATATATTAGCCCTTGTCATTAGACTTATAAAGTCCCTAAATGCATATTTCCCGCATTTGAAGACTGTCCCAGATCCCCCAAAGCATGCTGTCCCACATTCTCAGTCATATTTGATGTGGGACAGCAAAAAAATGTTTGAAAGAAAAAAACTAAAACACATTTTCAACACTTTAATACATATTTTGTTGCTTGAATAGATCACAAACATAATTTGACAATTAGAAACATTGTCTTATTTATGACCGATTTATGTCCTTAACATTAATCTAGTCAGAATCCTATGTCACTGACCTTGTCATGCAATTCCCAGGGGAGCATCTTGATTGACATGTGCCCTGCCCCTTCTGTGGAATCACCCCCATGAAGTCATGTGATTTCAGTCACATGACATCCATGTTAAAATTATAGTAAAAGTCATGTTGACTAAATTTTGTTAGAACAGGAAATGGGAATGAGAATGAGAATGAGCTTTATGAGAGAGAATGAGCTTTATTGGCCAGGTATGTTTACACATACGAGGAATTTGTTATAGTGACAGAAGCTCCACAGTGCAACAGAATGACAGCAACAGGACAGGACACAGATAATAAAAGAATAATATACAAATAGGCAATGTACAAAATAGCAAAAACACAATATATAATATAGACAATTATGTGTGTACAGGTCTGATATGTGCAAATTGAAATGAAAAATAAGTATGTGTGATGAATAAATAATGTAAATAGTGTTGTGTGTTCCACGTTTAATGTCAAGTGTTCATGAGATGGACATCTTGGGGGAAGAAACTGTTCCTGTGTCTGGTCGTTCTGGTTCTCAGAGCTCTGTAGCGTCGACCAGACGGTAACATTTCAAAGAGGGAGTGTGCTGGATGTGACGGGTCCAGAGTGATTTTGCCAGCCCTTTTGCTCACTCTGGATAAGTACAGTTCATGGAGAGTGGGGAGGGTTTTACCAATGATTCGCTCAGCAGTCCGGACTATCCTCCGTAGTCTTCTGAGGTCAGATTTGGTAGCTGAGCTGAACCAGACAGTTATTGATGTGCAGAGGATGGATTCAATGATGGCAGAGTAGAACTGTATCAGCAGCTCCTGTGGCAGGTTGAACTTCCTCAGCTGGCGAAGGAAGTACAACCTCTGCTGGGCCTTTTTCACAATGGAGACTATGTAATTGTCCCACTTCAGGTCCTGGGAGATGGTGGTGCCCAGGAACCTGAATGACTCCACTGCAGTCACAGTGCTGTTCATGATGGTGAGTGGGGGGAGAGCAGGGGGGTTTCTCCTGAAGTCCACTATCATCTCTACAGTTTTGAGCGTATTAAGCTCCAGGTTGTTAATACTGCACCAGACAGCCAGCTCCTTAACCTCCTGTCTGTAAGCAGACTCGTCACCGTCCTGAATGAGGCCGATCAGTGAGGTGTCATCTGCAAACTCCAGGAGCTTGACAGAGGGGTCTTTAGATGTGCAGTCGTTCGTGTAGAGGGAGAAGAGCAGTGGGGAGAGGACACAGCCCTGAGGAGCTCCAGTGCTGATAGTGCAGGTGCTGGATGAGAATTTTCCCAGCCTCACTAGCTGCTGCCTGTCTGTCAGGAAGCTGGTGATCCACTGACAGACGGAGGTGGGGACGGAGAGCTGTGTCAGTTTATTCTGAAGGGTGTCCAGGATGATGGTGTTAAAATCAGTTTATCAGAAATCAGCTTCAGTTTAGCTGAAGTCTACAAACAGGATCCTCACATAAGTCCCTGGTCTGTCCAGATGCTGCAGGATGAAGTGCAGTAAAAGTGAACCTGGTTCACTTTCCTATGTCACTGACCTTGTCACTGACCTTGAAGTGAAATAAATACACTGGAGCTTAGGTGTCCCAGGTTATCCAAATTCACCCTAGATAGATAGATAGATAGTGTCACAGTCAGGTGTTGGAGTGACCAGCTTAGCCACCAGAGGACACTCTATTTGAGTCATTGTTTTGTTGTGTTTTGAACTGCATTTCCCATCATCCTCATTATTGGTTCATTACTGCCAGCTGTTTATCATTGACTCATTAGCCTCACCCAATATATACCTTGTTCATTTTGTCTTTAGTTGCGTCAGTATTAGATTCTGTTCCTGTCTTTGTTTCCTGTTTTGGCTCCTGTGGTTTAGGTTTTTTGGACTCTTCAGATTACCCCGCCTGCCACAAGGAAGGAGAGAATGGCTTGACTCCAGACTCTCATGGAGTTGCGGCAAAAGGGCATGGAGGTAGGGGCCTTTGCCCAATTCTTCTGGACCTACACGGTGGGGCTGGGGTACAACGATGGGGCGCTAAAGGATTTCTTTAATTTATCCCTGGACGATCCCCTGTCCATTTGGGAGATGAAGGGACTTGAAAACCTGGACTTTTGGGATTTCATCAGGTATCTTGTTCAGCGAGGTCAGGGGGTTATAAACCAGGTCAACAAGAGCCCCTTCGCAGGGAATTTACCACCAGTCCTGGCCCTCCTACTCCAACTGAGAATTGGAGGGCGAGAAGGAAGAGGTCAGTTAAGTCAACTCCGGTGGTCCTGGAGGACTCGACTCCGGTGGTCTCAAGTCCAGTGGTCCTGGAGGACCCGACTCCGGTGGTCTCAAGTCCGGTCATCCTGGAGGACCTGACTCCGGTGGTCTCAAGTCCGGTGGTCCTGGAGGACCTGACTCTGGTGGTCCTGGAGGACCCGACTCAGGTGGTCTCAAGTCTGGTGGTCCTGGAGGACCCGACTCTGGTGGTCTCAAGTCTGGTGGTCCTGGAGGATCCGACTTTGGTAGTCTCAAGTACAGTGGTCCTGGAGGACCTGATGTGGGTGGTTCCAGAGATCGCCACAGAATCCGCTCTAGTTGCGGAGCGGATAGAATCCACCTCAGAGCCCGCTCCAGTCCAGGAGCAGTCAGAGTCCAGTAGAGTCTGCTCCAGTCGAGGAGTTCTTGGGAGTCCACTCCAGAATCCTCTCCAGTCCGTGAGTCTTCAGAGTCCACTCCAGAGCCCATTCCAGTCTGTGAGTCTTCAGAGTTCACTTCAGAGTTCACTCCAGTTCAGGAGTTCTCTGAATCTACTCCAGAGTTTAATTCAGTCCATGAATCCTCAGAGTCCACCTCAGAGCCCACTCCGGTTCAGGAGCAATCAGAGTCCACTCCAGAGCCCACTCCAGTCGAGGAGTCCTCAGAGTCCACTCCAGACCCGCTCCTATCCAGGAGAGATCAGAGTCTACTGCAGAGCCCACTCCAGTCTGTGAGTGCGTAGAGTCAACTCCAGAGCCCACTCAGATCCAGGAGAGTTCAGACCCTACTCCAGAGCCCACTCCGTTCCAGGAGCACTTTGAGTTCACTCCTAAGTTCGCTCTAGTTCATGAGTCCTCCGAGTCCACTCAAGCGCTTACTTCAGGCCGGAGGTTCTCAGAGTCCACTCCAGAGCCTGTTCCAGTCCAGGAGCCCTCTGAGCTCGTTCCTGTCCACAAGTTCACTCCCGAGCCTGAACCAGACTATGAGTCCTCTCCAGAGTTCACTCAGATATATGAGGTCACTCCTGAACTTATTGTCTGCCCTGTTTTGGTCAAGGAGACCATAACCGAGTTATCTGTATGTCCTGTTGCAGCCGTTGAGGCTGTTAATAAACACTTTGTGCTTTTCTTTGCAGTCATGATGGTGTCGTTAGGAGGTCTATTGGTCGTGTTAGTCCTGTTGAGGTGGTTATCGGCCTCACCTTTGCTGCCTGCTCTGTCGGCCCCGCCCTGGCCCACTGCTCTGTCTGCCCCGCTCTGGCCTCTTGCTCTGTCGGCCCCGTCCTAGCACTCTGCTCTGCCACTATCTCTAATCCCTCTTCCATTACATGGACCTGGCCTGCCATCCCTCCCCCTGATCCACCTCCGTTCCACCTCCATCCTGAACTTTCTTGACTTTTTATGTAGCATCTGGAAGCCGCTCTTTAGAGGGAGGGTAATGTCACAGTCAGTTGTTGGAGTGCCTAGCTTAGCCACCAGAGGGCACTCTCTTTGAGTCATTGTTTGTGTGTTTTGGACTGCGTTTCTCATCACCCTTTGCACTCATTATTGGTTCATTACTGCCATCTGTTTATTATTGACTCATTAGCCTCACCCTATATATACCTTGTTCATTTTGTCTTTAGTTGTGTCAGTATTAGATTGTCTTTGTTTCCTGTTTTGGCTCCTGTGGATTGTTTTTTTGAGTCTGAAAATAAAACTGCAAATGGATCTTTTTGTGTGAGCATTCCGTGACATATTGTTGCTGAATACTCTAATAACAAAGACATCATAATCTGTATTTATCATAAAATATCATAATCTTAAAACAAAATACATTTTGAGTAACTTTAATTAACATATTTATATTATCTAGATATTTCACAATATCTATAAAATATTCATCAGATATTCCACAAGTCCTGTCTTTCTCGCTTCCTAGCACACATAAATATCTTCCCTGAAGCCGCACTCAGCAAATCAAAACTCGACCTCGACCACAGGACATGGTTCCAGTAATCCATGTCCTTAGTCAGCTTGTATTCAGCAAACTGTTTGCGGGCTTTCTTGTGCATCATCTTTAGAAGAGGCTTCCTTCTGGGAAAACAGCCATGCAGACCAATTTGATGCAGTGTGCGGCGTATGGTCTGAGCACTGACAGGCTGACCCCCCACCCCTTCAACCTCTGCAGCTAATGCTGGCAGCAGTCATACATCTATTTACCAAACACAACCTCTGGATATGACGCTGAGCATGTGCATTCAACTTCTTTGGTCGACCATGGCGAGGCCTGTTCTGAGTGGAACCTGTCCTGTTAAACTGCTGTATGGTCTTGGCCGCCGTGCTGCAGCTCAGTTTCAGGGTCTTGGCAATCTTCTTATAGCCTATGCCATCTTTATGTAGAGCAACAATTCTTTTTTACAGATCCTCAGAGAGTTCTTTGCCATGAGGTGCCATGTTGAACTTCCAGTGACCAGTATGAGAGAGTGAGAGTGATAACACCAAATATAACACACCTGCTCCCCATTCACACCTGAGACCTTGTAACACTGAATGAGTGGATGGCAGATCTACAGTGGCCTTCATAATAATATTAATTGTAATATTTCTTGAATAATTATTGATCAAAGTTACATTTATGCATGTTATAGAATAAGTTGAATATGGCTTTAGTCTGCCTTTCTACTCTCTAAGAAGCTGCTCTCATTGTGTGTGTGTAACCATGCCCGATAAGGTGTAGGGCTGAGGCAACCTTGAAGTAAGATAAGTGTTTCTCTGCGTATGTGTGTTAGTATCTGTCTGTACAGGGAGAAGCGCAGACAGTCCCAGGACAAACGTTCAACTGCAATGTCCAGCGTATCAGATATACATCTTTGGAGAGACGTATTGCGTCTGACCTCTGATCACTTGTCACCAAAATAGTCATCAGAAGATTTGCTTCAAGCTTGCGTCCATATGTGGAAATTGTCTAAGTTATCTAGGTTTTGGAACCAATCAGAATTTTGATGACTTATGCATTGACGTAATTAGCAATCTCTGTCAGGGTATAATTGTGGTGATTTTTGTATTGTAAAGCAGGTCGGCCTACGAACTCCGTGCGAGTGTTGAAGCTTACTTCTGCGGATGAAACTGCAAACTATTTATTCAGTAAATTTCTTTAATTAATCGCAATCTGACTCCTGGTCTTTGTTCATCATACCTGGTCCATGGGTTTTAACTGTTATTCCCCAACAGTTAAATGGTGGAGGATGCACGGGCAATCGTTCTTTGGTGACATCCCTCATCAATCAACAAACCAAGGTAGGCAAGAATTTATTTAATATTATTATTTCTGGTTAGGGACTGTCTGTAAGCAGAGAAGGAGAGCAGTAACTCGCTCAGACGTGAGTGAGGGACACCAGACTTTTGTGTAAAAGTTTGAGTTTGATTTTGAGAAAACTGGTGTCATAATTACGGTACACCTGTAACGTTAAGTTACATTGTGAGTGTAAAGGTGTACGAGTGCACATCTATAGGTCTTAGAGATAGACTTGGATTTGAGATATTGAGAGGTGTGCACAGTCCAGGGGGGGGGGGGGGACAAAAACGCGTTCTCTAAGGCACTAAGAGCCGTAGAGGCAAATAGTGCATTTGAGGCACTGAGAGCCGTAAAGGCAAAAGTGCATTTGTGGCGTTGAGAAGCCACATCAGCCAGAGAAGGGCATTTGTGTGAAGGTATAGGAAATACAGAGAGAATGTAAGATGCTAGACGGGGGGAGTTCTAGACGTAAATCACTCTTCCAACTCTCGACTCCCACCATTACAGACAGGGGCGCGCCCCGAGTTTTAGTGAATAGGTCAGGTCAGTGGTTAGGGAACAGAATACCCAAAAATTACTGTTATAAGGAAATAATAACCTATATGCGCACATATACTGTATATATATATATATATATATATATATATATATATATATATATATATATATATAGGTTAAGGGAAAGGATTGATTGATCTGGGATGCATCAGGAACAGCCCCGAAAGAGCTAAAAAATTGGTTTTTATGAGCCTATTTGGATTGGACCATTATATGGAAATTCCAGAATATACTTTGCAGTTTCATCACGCAGAAGTCAAGTGCTATTGGTAAGATCGCCGCCTCAATCTCTTGCTGATATCATCTCTTTTTGGTTTTCAACTGCGCTAGAAATATGACTGACAAATTTGGTAACTTGCTTAGTCCTGATAGAAATAATGAAACAGAAGAGAGCAACTGCTGTAAACAGCTCAGCTCTGAAGTTCTCACCTTAAAGATATTCTTTGAATTCATTGAAAAAATGGTCAGTCTGGGCTTTGATTCTGATTGGAAAGTTAAAACAAAAACTTGATTGGCTGCAAACAAGAAAGAACCAGAGAGATAAAAAATTCTAAATTTATGTGCCTATTTTCAGGTGTAAAGTAGCTATTTGTTAAAAATAATCCCAGAAGTAACCGAGTGATGATTTAATCTGATTATTTGTGCATAGAAGGTTTAAATGACAAAGAATGATATCATAAATCTGTTCTAGTTCCTATATAATTGTTGAAATCCCTGACAAGGCATATTGAACAGAATTTTGGGTTGGTGAAAAGACTGTAGGCACTCAAATTGGCAGTAGCATTTTGGAAAAACTTAGAAGCTTATGTTTTGCTTTAGAAGATAAGATTGCGTTTGCCTGCAATGAAGCAGTTTTTTTTTATCTCATGCTGGCCCCCACCATGACTCTAGCTTAAACTGTAAAAGTAACAGAGACGTGTTATGAGTGGAAATTTGTAATTTCTATATTTACTGATGTTTGGGCGAAAGACTAATTTTATTGTCAGACTGCAAAAATTCAGACACTCAGCATCTCAGCCAAATGCCAATTTCCAGTGAAAAATTATTGTCTGCATATGAGATGATAATGTTGTAAACAAGTAACATAAACGGGGGTTTCAAAGTTAATTTAAAGAAAGCACAGCTAGCATGACCCAAAGTAAAAAAATCTGGGTCAGATATGTCCTGACAAATTTAAAACCATTGTTGAAACTCCAAAGCCATGGCCAGAACTAAGTGAATGGCTAAATACAAGTTGATGTAAATGTACTGACAAAGACTGCAAAAGAAATAACATTAAGAAAACTTTGAATTGCAAAAAATAAAGTAAAAATACAAAAATAAAGATGTTTATTTGAAAAATGCATGTCATTTCTGACTAGTTTTAAGCTGGACTAGTGTAAAACAATAGTACAATTAAATTATTTTAAAATTTAATGAAAATGCATTGCTACCAGTCTTGAATCCCTCGGAGTTCTCTCTCTCATTCAAAGTCAGCTAAATGCTGTTATCAGAGGCTGTGTCATAAGTGATAACAAGCTATTTATAGTAAAGCACAGTGTTCAAATCATAGACACTGAGATGTTAAAGGACATGATACAAGGAGTTCAGATCTTATACATTAAGAAGGCAATTAGTAGTTAAATGTTTCAACTGCCCAATGCATTTAAGAAATAAGATATTGTAAAAATAATGAATAACAATATAGGAGTTATTGTTGAAGAAACATGAGGTTTTTAAAAACATAATACAGACCCTGAGCTATAGAAGTAATGATTTTGAATAGTTAAACAGTTGTATTGCTGCTTGTTCTATGACCAATAACTTATCTGTCGTATTTTTAGTCTCCACCATCATATAGGGCCCGATGGCTCCGGCTACAGAAGTAGCAGAACATTACACTGAATGGATGGGTGTGATATCTAAATTCATTGAGTAATCTCAGCATGATGGTTTGAAGATATCCAATTTAAATTAGTAATTAAAATACTGCTCTGATTAACCTGTCTCAATGTTTTAACATTAGTAGGTGGTGTCAATGGCTCTCATAGTTCTTGAGTGCACCTTTCCTAAGCTGTGAAAAATACTGGATTGTGGAAGAAAACTGTCGAGGATGTTGCAGCAGGAAAGAGCGGTTACCAGTGTGCATGAGGTGATTTCTCAATGACGGGTAAGATCCTCTTTTGGCCAGCGGAGGACAACCTAAGACAGGGGGTCACCGCCAATGGGCACCTGCCCCGAAGGGAGGTGTTATATGTGAGATGGTAGTGGAGTTGAGTGGATGCTTGATAGGCCTAAAAGCATCGTTAAGGGGGGAACTGTAAGAAGTTACAGAAATCTGCCTAAAAAATGTGAGCTCCTCCAGACCTGATCACCAGCAACCGCATTCCTTGATGGCTTGTTTTTTCATTGTGACAAGCGTCCACAACTTGATGCAACTATGCCAGGGGATCACACCCTGAGGAAAAGGAACTTATTTATAAAGAGTTAAAGGCAATGTGCTTTCAAGAACCACCTGAGACCATGTGATGACAGCCATTATTTTGAGACAGTCTCTTAATTTATATCAGTAGCACGGTGTTGGTTGCTTTATTGGCAAGAACTGTATAAAAAGTTTCATATTCAGCATTATGATGATCTCCTGAATCAATGAGGCTGAGGTGATATTGAACTAATATATCTATCATAGTTTTTTACTCATGCAGGTGATAAGGCATGGCATAGGATAATTACAAGTCATGGTGATGACTAAAAATGAAGGCAGCTTTTGCTGAATGAAGAAATGGTTTGGATAACAAAGGTCAAGGGAATTAAGCATTTAAGGAAAATAATAATAATTTTAAGAAATTCTTCTAGCATAATTTTATTTTGAAAGTCTAAATTGAGATCTGAAATAGAAACTTTGACATATGGAACTTTGGTGAATGATGAAGGGATATATTTTGTAATGAATTTAATATTATAGTCTGTCTAAGTTAAAAGTTTGGTGAACCTGTCAAAAGATCATTTGCAGAGTAAGAGAGAGAGAATGCTGGAGTGGAGGAAGAGACAGTGCTCTGACTCTCTTATCGGACTGCTGAGCAGGAGCTATGGAACTGTTTATGAACACCTGTCAAGTCAAATCAAATTAAGATAATTATTGTGAACACCGACAAGGCTTTTTGATAATGTACACTGTTTTATAGGAACTGAGGATATCTTTTAATCAGGGCTCGGAACCGGTTCAAGGAACGAAAATGAAAACCGGAAACGAACAAAATTTTGACAGGAACAGAACCAGAACCAGAAACGAAATCAAATTGCATAGTTCCGAACAGAATAAAAAAATTGAAATGGCCATTAACCGGTTAATAACGTTATTTTATCGTTCCATTTAATATTTGAAATTTGCTGTCAACCAATCAAGAATTCAAGTAGTAGGCTACGCCCTATTGCAAATGTGGCGCTGATGCATCCAACGCGTGAAATGCCCGCCAGCGCTCAGCTGTGAACTCATAGGTAAGTCGCAATGGCAGTGCACTGGTGTTAGAGTTTATCCGAGGATAGTGTAAGATAGATTCAACAGATCACACGCACCTGCAGCGCTTCTGTGAAAGGAGAAAACAGAATAAAACTATAGGCTTACATAAAAAGGAATATATATAGGCCTATGCACAAAATATAATTTCACTTAAATCATTGACAGATTAACAAAACGAAAGAAAAAAAAAGAGCTGAGTTTCGGTTTATTGTGACACGATCCAAAGTTCACGGAAAGGAAAACGACAGCAAAAAGTAGTTTTCTTTACTTTGCAAAAGCTTCACAGTTTTGAATGTCTTGCTTCTGTATACCAGTATGGCTATCGCGCTGGCGCTTGACGCGCACACAGACAACATATTTTTGCGATATTGCAGCCTGTTCATTATCAAAATACAGTTAAAGAACCATATAATAACTAGGACTGCTCCGTTGTACAATCTGTTGCATTCAGCGTGACCACTATGCTGATATGCGAAGGATGATGATCGATGCGAGTGAAGCACAAAGCATATTTCATGAATAATAATATTTTAGCATCCAGATACGTCGCAAATATGAATACATTTGGGTTCGTGCCGAATGAGAGAGGTAGGCATCAGTTTCACCTTAAATTAATTCGTTTTTGGCTTTACATTTATATAGCCTAAACGCTTTAAATCGCCTTAACTTTAGAGGATTTGTTGTGAAGAGAAGGGAACTTTAACTGTGTTTATAATGTTTGTAAACATTCTGCTTTTACCGGCATTTTAGCCTACATTATTTCTGAATTTAATCATAAAATGCGACTTAGCCTATGTTTCTTTTCCCTCTCAAAACACAATTTTATAAGAGCGTTTAACAATGCAGCAAACATTTTTAAATATCTTGAAAAAATACTTTAATGTCGTTAAAGCGTTAGCAGATTTTTTCTTTTGTTTAGTAGGCTACATTTGACCAAAATCTATAAAAGAGGATGCTGTATTGGCTATGATTAAGCACAGCGGGTTAAGATATCAGATTTTCTGTGTTGTTTTTTTCTTTTTCTTTTTTTGAATAAAGAAAACGCTGTACTTTATTATTATTATTATTATTATAGGCAAAGAAAAAAAAAAATAACGTTATTAACTGGTATTAACCGGTTTCGGAACGATAATAATACATGAGGAACGCAGGAACAGAAACTTTAAAATATCGATTCTGCTCGGAGTGAACCGATTTTTTTTTTTCGTTTTCAAGCCCTGCTTTTAATGAATATTTGGCAATTTAGATCTGACCAATGGTATTGAATAGGATTGTGAAATCTGTCTGTTTTGCTCAGTTTATAGAAAATTGGATTCAATGAGTATCACTGCCAAATGACAAATATGAATGAAGGGTTTTTAAGACTTTGATCAGGTAGCTGACCTTTAAGCATAACTGACAAGACAGTGAGGACCAAATTGACTTTACACAAGGTCCTGAGAATGTGCTTCTGAATATGCTGTTATTTTAGTCAGAGAACAGTTGTCAGACCTCTGTCGTGTGTGTCTTGTGTTCCCGCCTCTTGTTTCCTTATATGGTTAGTTTCCTGTCCTCGTTTCATGTCATTATTAGTTAATTCAGTTCCAGGTGTGTGTGTGTGATTATGAGTTTATTACCAAGTGTATTTTAGTCCTGTCTGTTGAGTTCCATGTCGTCTGGTCTACTCGTTATTCCCGGTGTTTCTGTGTGTCTGCATTGCCCTGTCTTACCTTGATGTCATCATTAAAGACTATTATTTTGAAGTGTATCCTCGTCTGCGTGTTCCTCGTTTCTCCCTGCTGTGTGCACCGTGACAGAAGACCAGACCAAACAGTAAGCGTCGTCCCTTCACCTCATTTTGTTTTGTTCGTTTTTTCAAGTGTGTTCTTTTGTTCCTGAGTTTTGCCCCTCGCGGCAAGCGAGTCCGCTCGCCGCGAGCCCTCATGCCCGCCATTCGCGGGAGTTTACGCCGCCGTTCGCGGCTCTCCCATCCCGCGGTTTGCGGGAGATTACGCCGCCGTTCGCGGCTCTCCCATCCCGCCGTTCGCGGGAGTTCTCGCCGCCGTTCGCGGCTCAGCCTTCCCGCCGTTCGTGGGAGTTGACGCCGCCGTTCGCGGCTCAGCCATCCCGCCGTTCGCGGGAGTTCACGCCGCCGTTCGCGGATCAACCAGCCCACAGTTCACAGGAGATGACGCCACCATCCACGGCTAACCCTAGCCCACCGGCCCGCCGCTGAATCAATGCCCGCCGGCCTGCCTCTGACTCAATGCCCGCCGGCCTGCCTCTGATTCAAGCCCGCCGAATTGCCGCTGACTCAAACCTGCCGGATTGCCGCTGACTCATGCCCGCTGGTCGTCGTTGGCAGGGAAAGCCAACTCGCCACTTCTGTTCACGCCGCCGTCCGCGGCTCACCGACCCCCGCCGTTCGCGGGAGATCACGCCGCCGTCCGTGGGGAAAGCCAACCCACCGTCCGCGGTCACTCGGCCCGCCGCCGGCTGTGGCTTCCTCCAGCCCGCCGGTCCCCGCCGTTGGGTGGTCAAGCCAGCCGGTTATGGTTTCGCCAGCCGGTCATGGCCGTATAGTGACCAGACTGTGACCAAGGTCTTTTTAAGTATTGTTTTGTGTGTGTTTAGCCCCGGAGGACTCCTGATACCCCTGAGCTGCCCCATGGATTTTTTTTTTGGGGGGGTACAAAGGTCCCGGCTGTAGTGGCCGGACCGAGGGACGAGGCCACGGCCACCATGGACCACCTGCCTTGGCCTCCTGAGCTCCCTGCTCCACCTGGGCCTCCGTCTGTCTGTTCCGCTCTGGAGGCCTAGTCTTGTGTATGTCTCTGTGTCGGTCCTGAGGGGTCTCCAGAGTGCCTACCCCCCCTCCCTGGTAGTACTGTTACAGCACGGGACGTGCCTTCCGGGAGGGGGGAGTTATGTCAGACCTCTGTCGTGTGTGTCTTGTGTTCCCGCCTCTTGTTTCCTTATATGGTTAGTTCCCTTTCAGTCGGTCACTCCGAGTCACGTCGGATGACCGACGAAATTGGGATCTCGCCAGAGAGACCTATCCACTTCGAGTGTAACTAAACGAGCCAATGGACATTGGCATGCGATCATTGCATCCAGCTGCCGCTGATCACCGCGTGAGTATAAGAGGCAGCAGGTGCACCACATTAATTCATCCTTTCGCTTCGGAGCAGAGCGGTAGTGGTTGAAGCTACTGCTCTCCCCTTCCACAGAGAGTGTTCGGCGAACGAGTGCGGGCGTTACGGCACAGCAGCGGTGGTCACGTCGTGCGGGAGATCATCTTCCTGCTGACAGTCACACTAGGAGTGTGCGGTGGCCAGCTCCCCTGCGTGCTTCAGCACTAAAGGAGCATTTCTCTGAAAGAGCAATTTCTCTAAAAGAGTTTCACGGGTGATCGAGTCTTTTTAAAGATGTCTTATCACCCGTGCGTTTCTGGGTGTGGTCGTTTCCTGGCGCTCAGAACGGTCATGATTGCTGCCTCACGTGTCTGGGCGTTCAGCATGCTGAGGAAGCTTTCGTGGATGGTTCATGTTCTTCTTCAAAGAAAAAAAGAAAAAAAAAGAAAGGGGGACATGACCATCTCGGAGTTGCGTATAGACTCCGCTGTGTCAAACATGGCGGAGTCCCTCTGCCTCTGCCGCGATTCAGCGTTCGTCCTGGCACCCGGGGCGGCGCTGCATCCGGGGGAGTCAGAGGTGATTGAGGGTCACGGTGAGGGCTTCCCAAGAGGAGTTCCTCATCCCTCAAGCGCTCCGCAGCTGGTGGGGTTGCCGTTGGAGCGGGCTGGGACCTCTGCAGAACGGGGTACACTGCCCGTTTCCTTCGGTGCTTCCCCTGACGACCAGATGTCGATCGCTGCATCGGAGGGCGAGCTCTCTCTCTCCGAGGATGACGACCCGGCTGCGTTGCCCCCTTCGGGTGTGGTAGCGTTGTCCGAGCCAGACCCAGAGATGACGGCTATGCTTTCCCGGGCCGCCGAGAATGTCGGGCTCGTGTGAAAAAAAAAAAAAAAAGTCCACCGCGTCCCTATCCTTTGAGGCTGGATGAGTGGTTTCTCGGTGGTGGTCGTGCTGGTTCTCAGCGCCCCCTCTGGTGCCATTCTTCCCGGAAGTGCATGAGGAGCTCACAAGATCGTGGAAGGCACCTTTCACTGCCCGAAACAAATCTTGTAGCTCCTCCCCCCTCACCACCCTCGACGGTGGAGCCGCTTTGGGGTACGCGGGCATCCCCTTGGTGGAGCGGTCTGTGGCCATGCAACTGTGTCCAACAGCCGCTACCACCCTGCGGGGTGACCCGTGTCTCCCCTCACGGGCCTGTAGGTATTAGTCAGGTCTAACTGGCAGTGCTTATAGAGCCTGTGGGGAGGCGGCTTCTGCCCTCCACGCCATGGCGTTGCTGCAGGTCAACCAGGCCAAAGCCCTGAGAGACCTGCACGAGGGTGGTCACGACCTGGCGGTTCTACATGAGCTGCGTGCTGAGACGGACCTCGCGCTTCGAGCGACGAAGGTGACCGCACAGTCTCTGGGTCGTGCGATGTCCACGCTAGTGGTCCAGGAGCGCCATCTCTGGCTGTGTCTCGCTGACATGAAGGAGCAGGAGAAGGTACAGTTAATGAATGCTCCCGTGTCACAGACCGGCCTCTTCGGTGACGCTGTCGAGAGCTTTGCCCAGCAGTTCTCGGCAGCACAGAAGCAGACTGAGGCGTTCAAACACATCATGCGCCGGAGGAAACCTGCTGCTTCCACCCCGGCTGCAGCCCTCAGGTTGCTCGTCGCCGTGGGCGCCCCCTGCGGCCGCCATCGCTCCCACGCTGCCGCAGCAGCCTTTCACCAGGCAGCGTTGTGGAGCCGGTTGCAGGCAGGACGCCCAGCCCGTCCAGGCCCCCGCCAAACCTGGTGGCAAGCGCAAGTGCAAGAGGCCCTGAGACGGGCGACCCAGAGAGGGAGGAGACTGCTCATTGGGAGATGGTGACTGCACCTCTCCCTCCCCCGGAGGAGGGCCGGGTGGAGTATCTTGTTTTTGTTCCGCCGTTGGCCCGAAAGCCAGCGGTACCCAAAACTTCACTTAAGAGCGGATTCCTCGTTCTCTGGGTCCCGAGAGGGGGAGAGTTGCGAGCTGTGCATCACAGGATCGCTTCCCTCCTCCTCTCTTGCCAGGCAGCAGGTGGTTGCCCAAGAGCACCCCTCCTGCCCATTCGTGGAACCAGGTAAGGGTGGTAGCACTCCAGTCCCCGCTTCAAGTCGTCACACGTCAGGCTGTCACAGGCCCCGGGCCGGGTCCCTGTGTTCCACCACGCTGCCCCACTGCGGGTACGTCTGTGGCCCGTTGGTTCCACTGGCATGGGGTCTCGGAGCCTGGTTAGCGCTCCCCGGTCTGTCTCGGTGGCTCCTGCGGACCATCAGACTCGGCTACGCGATTCAGTTCGCCCGGCGTCCCCCCAAGTTCAGGGGTGTCCACTTCACTTCAGTGAAAGCTGTTGATGCCCCTGTCCTGTGTGCGGAAATCGCAGTCCTGCTGGCGAAGGATGTGATAGAACCGGTCCCTCCAGCCGATATGAGGTCGGGGTTTTACAGCCCCTACTTCATTGTGCCCAAGAAAAGCAGTGGGTTACGACCGATCTTGGATCTGCGAGTTTTGAACCGTGCACTTCACAAGCTGCCGTTCAAGATGATGACGCGGAAACGCATTTTCTGGTGCGTCCGTCCCCTAGATTGGTTTGCAGCGATCGACCTGAAGGACGTGTGCTTTCATGACTCAATCCTACCGCGACACAGGGCATTCCTGCAATTCGCGTTCGAGGGCCGTGCATGTTAGTATAAGATCCTGCCTTTCGGGCACCTCAGCCAGTTGGGTTTTCAGGTCAACTTGGGAAAGAGCAAACTCGTGCCAATGCAGAGGATCTCTTTTCTCGTGGAGTTGGATTCGGTAAACCAGACAGCACGCCTCACCCAGTACGTGCTGAGTCGGTGCTGAACTGCCTCAAGACTTTATCAGGCAGGACGGCGGTCCCACTGAAACTCTTTCAGAGGCTCCTGGGGCATATGGCTGCAGCTGCGGCGAAGTTCCGCCTGGTCTGCTCCATATGAGACCGCTTCAGCACTGGCTCCATGGCCGAGTCCCGAGGTGGGCGTGGAAACGCGGTACTCACCGGGTTCAGATTACACCGGCCTGCCGCAAGACCTTCAGCCCGTGGACAGATCCTTTGTTCCTTCGGGCAGGAGTGCCCCTGGAACAGGTCTCCAGGCATGCTGTGGTATTCACGGATGCCTCGGCCACCGGCTGGGGAGCCACGTACAACGGGCACGCAGTGTCAGGGGTATGGACGGGTCCCCAACTGCGTTGGCATATCAATTGCCTCGAGTTGCTGGCAGTACGCCTTGCCTTGAGCCGCCTCAGAGGGTGCCTTCGGGGCAAGGACGTTCTGGTCCGTACGGACAACACGGCGACCGTTGCGTATATCAACCGGCAAGGCGGTTTACGCTCCCGTCGCATGTCGCAACTCGCCCGCCACTTCCTCCTCTGGAGTCAGAAGCATCTGAGGTTCCTTCGTGCCATCCACATCCCAGGAGTGTTCAACCAGGCGGCTGACGAGCTGTCTCGAGCGGCACTTCCTGGGGAGTGGAGACTCCATCCCCAGGCGGTCCAGCTGATTGGAGTTGGTTCGGAGCTGCTCAGGTAGACCTGTTTGCATCTCCGGAAACCACCCACTGCCAGTGGTTCTACTCCCTAACCGAGGCAACGCTCGGCACAGATGCACTGGCACACAGCTGGCCCCAGGGCCTGCGCAAATATGCGTTCCCCCCAGTGAGCCTACTAGCACAGACACTGTGCAAGATCAGGGAGGACGAGGAGCAGGTCTTGTTAGTGGCTCCATATTGGCCCAGCAGGACTTGGTTCCCGGAACTCCTCGCGACAGCCCCTCCCTGGCCGATTCCTCTGAGGAAGGATCTGCTTTCTCAGAGACGGGGCACCCTCCGGCACCCGCGTCCAGACTTGTGGAAACTCCATGTGTGGTCCCTGGACGGGACGCGGAGGTTCTAGGTGATCTGCCCCAGGAGGTAGCTCTCACTATTGCTTCAGCACGAGCACCGTCCACAAGACGGGCCTATGCGCTGAAGTGGAACCTGTTCGTCGAATGGTGTTCCTCTCACCGTGAGGACCCCCGGAGATGTTCGATCAGAGCCGTGCTGTCCTTCCTGCAGCAAGGGTTGGAGCGTAGGCTGTCCCCCTCCACCCTTAAAGTTTACGTTGCTGCTATTTCAGCCCACCACGACCCCGTAGAGGGGAGATCGGTGGGGAAACACGATCTGGTCGTCAGGTTTCTTAGGGGGACTAGGAGGTTAAATTCTCCTAGGCCTCCCTCCTTACCCTCTTGGGATTTGGCATTGGTGCTAAGAGCCCTACAAATTGCCCCCTTTGAGCCTTTGCAGTCAGTCGAGTTGAAGTTTCTCTCTATGAAAACCCTACTCCTGACTGCGTTGGCCTCGATCAAGAGGGTGGGGGACCCGAAAGGCATTTTCGGTCGACGAATCGTGCCTTGAGTTTGGGCCGGCTGACTCCAGTGCAACACTGAGACCCCGGCCTGGCTATGTGCCCAAGGTTCCTACCACTCCCTTCAGGGACCAGGTGGTGAACCTGCAAGCGCTGCCCCTGGAGGAGGCAGACCCAGCCCTAGCTTCGCTCTGTCCTGTACGTGCATTGCGACAGTACGTGGATAGAACTCGGAGCTTCAGGACCTCAGAACAGCTCTTTGTTTGTTACGGAGGGCAGCAGAAGGGGAATGCTGTCTCCAAGCAGAGGATGGCCCACTGGATAGTGGACGCCATCACCTTGGCTTATGAAGCACAATGTGTGCCCTGCCCGCCCAGGCTGCGTGCTCACTCCACTAGGGGTGTCGCATCGTCCTGGGCGCTGGCTCGTGGTGCCTCGCTAGCAGACATCTGTAGAGCTCAGACATCTCGCTTCCGGCTTTGCTACTGTTCGGACGCTCTTGCTTATTGCTCTGCGCTTTGCTTTCCCTATTTTTGTTCTTTTCTCAGATCTATCTAAGATTTTAACTTCAGCAGATCAGCACAGTGCTCAAACAACACATTTTTTGGAAAAAGAGGACTCTTTGCCTCCCACTGCCAGCAGTATACATTCCGGAGACAGAAAAATACAGCTGTCTACATTCAAACAGACGAGAGAATATGCCTCTAGTGGAATCTACTTGCTGCATGAACTGCCACAAAATTCTACAAAGGATTGCGGTTCTTGAAACAAAGTTACTTGCTGGACTTCCAAAACAGACGGAACATACAGCAGATGGTCACCACGGACCCCCTCAGCATACAGCCGGTGAGTCCTGTGAATCTAGTGAATCTCAACAGTTTATACCAAGTGTAGAGGAACAAGCCGAAACTGATCGACGGACTAATCGATGGCACAAATAGGGAGCGAGACCCAAAGGCTCTCGAGACATCAGATTGTCACGATTATCTCGTATTGCTGCTGTAGCATCCTCTACCCCAGATACGGCTATGACAAGACTTGTAAACACTGGTATTCTACAACCCCCTATACATCTTGAAAACAGATTTGAAGCATTGATGAATGTGGATGAGGAATCCCAAAATGTGACAAAACCTGGATCGAATCAGCCAGCAGCTAACATTTCTACTAACCGGCGCTCAATGTCGAGCAGACAGCGGCATTCAGCTCAGAGCGCAGCCGAGCCCAGGACTCTTATAGTGGGTGACTCTATTATTAGAAACATCAGTAGCAGGACTACAACTAACTGCTGTTTTACTCAAGCAACCGTCTCTGATGTGAACAAGGAACTTCGGAACATTGTGATGAAGCACAAGACTGCAAATCGAGTCATCATCCATGTGGGGAAGAATGATATTCGGAAAGGGCAGTCAGAACTGCTTAAGCAAGATTTCAGTGAACTCTTTGAAACACTTCAAAGACTTGAAGTTCAGTCGTTCATCAGTGGACCACTCCCAGCAAGGGGAACTAACATGTTTTCACGGTTGCTTGGGCTGAATACATGGCTACAAAAAACCTGCAGTACAAAAGGAGTCAACTTCATCGACAACTTCAATATTTTCTGGGGCCACAGACAACTGTTTAAACTGGATGGCCTCCACCCAAACAAACTTGGTACAAGAGTGCTAAAGGACAATTTATTTTTCTCCCTCCGTCATCCTTCGGTGGTGTGTGCCAATCCACTCACACACTCACCTGAACAGAATATGAGTGACCACAGGACTTCATATCAGCTTCCGAGTCATCATGTGGTTGAAGAATCCCACAAGGACACTGATAACGCCGCGCAGCCAAAACAAGCATTGCTCATAGACATCCCGGCTGAGCCCCGCCCACAGAGCTCATCGCATGCAGACTGTGACGTATTACAACAGCTCCAAGACTCAACACCCAAGGACGACTTTCTGGAAAACAGCCTGGGAAGCCAGGACAACACATCACAGTCACCGGAAACACCAGAGCTAGAGCCCCGCTCACCAGACACACTATCCCTCTCTCCAGCATCTCCACTTCTAAGCTTTTCACAGAAAATGGAGGAACTGGTGTATGCTGGGACCAAACTCTCTGCAAGCCCCCAGATATCAACAAAAAAATGGCGGGCCCCCCAACCACCAAAGACTGCAGGCCCAGCTCTCCCTCCTCCTGTGAGAGCTCTCCGACCGCTGCCACAACGCCAGGGCCCAAACCCTCCTCCATCGGCTGTAGGTGAACCAAAAACAACTGATAACAGCTCTCAGTGATATGTGTCGGGTCCCCGCTATATTAGCAGCAACATTCACAAATGTTTACAAAACAAGCGGGAACCCAGTATGCCTGTAGCCTTCTCTATTTCTGTTTTATCATGTGATAGAAAGTCTAAGGCCTTCTCAAGCCGTACGGCTGACCCATCTAATCTGCGGCCTGTAATGCATCAATCTAAGATTGCTGTAGAGACAAAATGTAATTCCATCAAGTTAGCATTTTTAAACATTCGCTCACTAAAAAATAAATCATTTGTGATCAATGATTTAATAACCACAAACAACCTGGATTTTATGTTTCTAAATGAAACATGGCTTGAAGACAGCTGCAGTGCAACAGTCCTAAATGAAACAGCCCCTCCTAACTTTAATTTTATAAGTGTCTGCAGGACTGTTAGGAGAGGTGGAGGTGTAGCTGCTCTATTTAAAGATGTTTATCAATGCAAGCAAGTGTAATTTGGTCAGTACTTGTCTTTTGAATATCTAGGTATTGTGCTGAAAGGTGCCCCACGCATTCTGTTTATCATCATTTACAGGCCTCCAAAATACTCTCCAGCCTTTGTTGAAGAGTTCACAGAACTGTTATCAATGATTTCCTCAGAGTTTGACTGTTTTGCTATTGCAGGGGATTTTAATATTCATATAGATAATGCTGAAATCAAAACTACAAAATAAATTATAACTGTTTTAAACACTTTTGACCTGATTCAGCATGTGCATGGACCCACACACAATCGTGGACACACTCTAGATTTACTCATCAGTAGAGGTCTAAACATTTCATCCATTGTTATTAAGGATGTAGCACTGTCTGATCACTTCTGTATTTTCTTTGATATACTGATCTCTGTCACCACTGAATCTAGATCTGTCTCTGTCAGAAAGAGATGCATTAATGAGAACACTAGTGTGCTATTTATGGAGGCTATATCTTCAACACCAAGCATTTCTGCAGACTCTGTTGATCTTCTCCTGGATTCATTTAACTCAAAAGTTAAGAATGTTATTGATGATATAGCTCCGATAAAGGTCAGCAAGAAGACAGGCAGACAAAAATCATTTTGGAGAAAATCAACAGCAGTTCAGAGTATGAAAAGGCAATGCAGAAAAGCTGAGCGGATGTGGCGGAAGACGAAACTTGAAATTCACTATAGCATCTATAAAGACAGCCTTCATGCTTTCAATGTGGAACTAGCCACAGCTAGACAGACCTTCTTCTCAAACCTTATAAACAGTAACTTAAACAACACTCGTACTCTTTTTGCTACTGTTGAGAGACTGACAAACCCCCCAAGTCAGATTCCTAGTGAAATGCTCTCCGACAGCAAATGCAATGAGTTTACTTCCTTCTTTTCAGAGAAGATCAGTAATATCAGAAAGGAGATTGGCACATCTTCCTGTAATACAGAGGTCACACAGATTCGACCGCAATCTCAAAAAGAAGTGACTATGTCTGTTTTTGAAACAATTAATAGCAAAATTTTGGAAGAAATAGTACAGCATCTTAAATCGTCAACCTGCTATCTCGACACACTTCCTACATCTTTTTTCAAAAGTGTGCTTAACTGTTTGGAAGTAGATCTCTTAGAAGTGGTGAACACCTCACTTCTTTCTGGGACTTTTCCAAACTCCCTGAAAACTGCAGTTGTTAAGCCCCTTCTGAAAAAGCGCAATCTTGATAGCACCATGTTGGGCAACTATAGACCAATATCAAATCTTCCTTTCATAGGTAAGATTATTGAAAAGATAGTTTTTAATCAGCTGAACAACTACTTAAACTCAAATGAATACCTGGATAATTTTCAATCTGGTTTCCGTGTGCATCACAGCACAGAGACAGCACTCATTAAGATAATAAATTATATTCGCTTTAATTCTGATTCTGGCAAAATATCAGTGCTGGTACTACTAGATCTTAGTGCTGCGTTTGACACTGTCGATCATAACATACTTCTAGAGAGACTGGAAAACTGGGTCGGGCTTTCTGGGTTGGCACTCAAATGGTTCAGGTCATACTTAGAAGGGAGAGGTTATTATGTGAGTATAGGAGAGCATAAGTCTAAGTGGACGTCCATGACATGCGGAGTCCCACAAGGCTCAATTCTTGCACCACTCTTGTTTAGCCTGTATATGCTCCCACTAAGTCAGATAATGAGGAAAAACCAAATTGCCTATCACAGCTATGCTGATGATACCCAGATCTACCTGGCCTTATCTCCAAATGACTATAGCCCCATTGACTCCCTCTGCCAATGCATTGATGAAATTAACAGTTGGATGTGCCAAAACTTTCTTCAGCTAAACAAGGAGAAAACTGAAGTCATTGCATTTGGAAACAAAGATGAAGTTCTCAAGGTGAATGCATACCTTGACTCTAGGGGTCAAACAACTAAAAATCAAGTCAGAAATCTTGGGGTGATTCTGGAGACAGACCTTAGCTTCAGTAGCCATGTCAAAGCAGTAACTAAATCAGCATACTATCATCTCAAAAACATTGCAAAAATTTGATGTTTTGTTTCCAGTCATGACTTGGAGAAACTTGTTCATGCCTTTATCACCAGCAGGGTGGATTATTGTAATGGTCTCCTCACCGGCCTTCCAAAGAAGACCATTAGACAGCTGCAGCTCATCCAGAACGCTGCTGCCAGGATTCTGACTAGAACCAGAAAATCTGAGCATATCACACCAGTCCTCAGGTCCTTACACTGGCTTCCAGTTACATTTAGGATTGATTTTAAAGTACTTTTACTCGTTTATAAGTCACTCAATGGCCTAGGACCTAAATACATTGCAGATATGCTCACTGAATATAAACAGACCACTCAGATCATTAGGATCGAGTCAGTTAGAAATACCAAGGGTTCACACAAAACAAGGGGAGTCCGCTTTTAGCTATTATGCCGCCCGCAGTTGGAACCAGCTTCCAGAAGAGATCAGATGTGCTAAAACATTAGGCACATTTAAATCCAGACTGAAAACTCATCTGTTTAGCTGTGCATTTGTTGAATGAGCACTGTGCTACGTCCGAACTGACTGCACTGTATTTTATGTATAATCATTTTCTATTTAACTGTTTTAAAATTCATTTTAAATCAATTTCTATAACATTTTAAAATTCCTTGTTTTTATTATTTTTAATTCCTTGTTTTTATTGCTGTGAATGACTATTTCACTTTCTTTTATGTAAAGCACTTTGAATTACCACTGTGTATGAAATGTGCTATATAAATAAACTTGCCTTGCCTTGCCTTGCCTAGAGCTGCGGGTTGGGCGACTCCCAACACGTTCGCTAGGTTTTATAGCCTACATGTCGAACCGGTTTCCTCCTGTGTTCTCACCTCAAACGGGTAGTGGCACTGAGAGGCCCGGCTCAGAGTCGGCTTGCGGCATCCTTACGCCTAATTCTCCAGAGAGTTCCTTAACCAGGTAAACCCTGTCGAGTCCTCCAGCACTCCGGCGTCCAGACGTGGCGGAGCGTCCGGCGCCAGGACTTTTCAGCCAATGAATTCTTGAAATCTGGTGTGAGGCTAGTGCCCATATGAAAGACCCTGCTGGGATCCCATATGTGTATTCCACGGTATGCTTATTAGAGCCGTGTTTTCCCTGGCAGACCACGTTCTGCCATCTCTAATGATGCAGCCTAAGCCATCTCCGAGACTTCCATGTGCATAGGGCCCTACGGGGTTACTTCACATGAGTAATGTCACTTAACCCCCTCTGGGAGGAGGTGACTCCGCAGTGTGCCTTTTCCAAGCGGAAGGGCACGCTTCCCAGTGTTATCCAAGTCCTACTGTTTGGGTTGCTCAAGGAACAACAGTAGTTGACCTTCTCTGTGTAGAGCCCGGTCCTATCGTCTGCCTTATAGGAAGGATCAGGAGTCCTACACAGGGCACTGGAAGGGGCAGCTCCTGTGGCGCCTTGGTAGGGATCCCAATTTCGGAGTGACCGAATGAAAGGGAACGTCTCGGTTACGTATGTAACCCTCATTCCCTGAAGGAGGAAACGGAGACGTCACGTCCCGTCGCCACAGTCGCTGTACCACCGCTGAGCTGCCGGGTCACCGGCTAGGCTCCTCAGCAAAAGCATGAATTAATGCGGTGCACCTGCTGCCTCTTATACTCACGCGGTGATCAGCGGCAGCTGGATGCAATGATCGCATGCCATTGTCCATTGGCTCATTTAGTTACACTCGAAGTGGATAGGTCTCTCTGGCGAGATCCCAATTTCGTCGGTCATCCGACGTGACGTCTCCGTTCCCTCCTTCAGGGAACGAGGGTTACATACGTAACCGAGACGTTTCCTGTCCTCGTTTCATGTCATTATTAGTTAATTAAGTTCCAGGTGTGTGTGTGTGTGTGATTATGAGTTTATTACCAAGTGTATTTTAGTCCTCTCTGTTGAGTTCCATGTCGTCTGGTCTACTCGTTATTCCCGGTGTTTCTGTGTGTCTGCATTGCCCTGTCTACCCTTGATGTCATCATTAAAGACTATTATTTTGAAGTGTATCCTCGTCTGCGTGTTCCTCGTTTCTCCCTGCTGTGTGCACCGTGACAACAGTAACATTGTAAGATAATAGAAAAAAAAAGTGCATTAAAATAATAATTAGGCATTGAGTATGATTAATAGTAATGTCATGATATAAAGATACATGCATGACAATAAGTAAACAAGTAAGTTATATTTTTGAAGTTATACACTTTGATACTTACTATGTTGTTTCAACCAAATGTTGACAAGTTTAGGTTTATGTTCAGTTATTTCAAACAGTACTGTAGGTGGGCTATGATGATTGCAAATGAATCTGTGATGAAAGTAAAACTATAAAGGGCAATTAAGTAAGAATTAGGAACTATTCTAGGTTTTAGTAGAAATATTGATTGTTCTATTTTATTTCTAGTTTTAAAGATGGCTTAATCTGGGTCTTACTTATTTATGGGTTATTTTAAGTAAACTACCAGTTTGTTTTGAACCCAAAAATGGTTTCTAATAGGGGAATGAATGAGTGGATTTACAATGCCTCTTCTGGTTCTATGCACTGTATTGGCAATAATAGTTTTTTTTGTAAAACCAGTCCTAGTATCTAGGTTACAGACAATGTCTCTATTTGGTATCTGTGACTGGTGACTGAGGGTCTGACCCATGTCAGGAATGCAATAACGGTGTTTATTCATTTAGCCCGGCTTCCAGAGAATATGTAGTTTTAAGGCTGTTGTCTAAATGTTTTGTTTAGAAAGTAAGTGTGAAGTAGCTGTAGTAGGAAGAGAGGTATTTACAAAGATGTGTTGATGAAAGCATATATGGATGGAGGACACTTTCCAGTTAGAGGGACACACAGAATGATTCACTGGAAAGGACATAACTTTTTATGTGAAGAAAGACTAATGCAAGTAGAAATAGTGGGATTAAGTAAGTAGATGAACGTTAAAGGGAAGCATTTGTACAAAATAATGTTTATTACTAGAAATGTCAGAAATGTACTTTCCGTAGTGACCTCACTTGGTAGACCAGACTGGGGTACTGGACCCCACACCGATCTAAAACGGGGGACTGAAGGAGTGGATGGCAGATCTACAATGGCCTTCATAATAATTTTAATTGTAATATTTCTTGAATAATTATTGATCAAAGTTACATTTATGCATGTTAGAGAATAAGTTGAATATGGCTTTAGTCTGCCTTTCTACTCTCTAAGAAGCTGCTCTCATTGTGTGTGTAACCATGCCTGATAAGGTGTAGGGCTGAGACAACCTTGAAGTAAGATAAGTGTTTCTCTGCATATGTGTGTTAGTATCTGTCTGTACAGGGAGAAGCGAAGACAGTCCCAGGACAAACGTTCAACTGCAATGTTCAGCATATCAGGTCTCAGTCTTTGGAGAGACGTATTGCGTCTGACCTCTGATCACTTGTCACCAAAATAGTCATCAGAAGATATGCTTCAAGCTTGTGTCCATATGTGGAAATTGTCTAAGTTTATCTAGGTTTTGGAACCAATCAGAATTGTGATGACTTATGCATTGACGTAATTAGCAACCTCTGTCAGGGTATAATTGTGGTGATTTTTGTATTGTAAAGCAGGTTGGCCTATGAACTCCGTGCGAGTGTTGAAGCTGACTTCTGCGGATGAAACTGCAAACTATTTCTTCACTAAATTTCTTTAACTAATCGCAATCTGACTCCTGGTCTTTGTTCATCATACCTGGTCCATGGGTTTTAACTGTTATTCCCCAACAACACTAACGAGTCACATGACACCGGGGAGAGAAAATGGCTAATTGGGCCCAATTTGGACATTTTCACTTAGGGGTGTACTCACTTTTGTGGCCAGCGGTTTAGATATTAATGGCTGTGTGTTGAGTTATTTTGAGGGGACAGCAAATTTACACTGTTATACAAGCTGTACACTGACTACTTTACATTGCAGCAAAGTGTCATTTCTTCAGTGTTGTCACAT
Organism: Schizothorax lantsangensis; assembly: GCA_027422415.1. Taxonomy (NCBI): domain Eukaryota; kingdom Metazoa; phylum Chordata; class Actinopteri; order Cypriniformes; family Cyprinidae; genus Schizothorax; species Schizothorax lantsangensis. The sequence continues at coordinate 3,199,638 of CM049845.1, forward strand.
GAAAAGATATAATAAAATATTTACAAAAAATGTGAGGGGTGTACTCACTTCTGTGAGATACTGTATGTCTGAGTTGTGGGCAGAGGTGCTCGAATCCTTGGAGTGCAGCTTGACCAAACCACAGCATTTCACCCGCAGACAAATGGCCTTTGTGAATGTTTTCATCACTCTCTCAAAACTGTGCTTAGGACCAGTCTGACCGACGACATAAAGGTGGAGCAGCTACCTTGGGTCCTGCTGGGTCTGTTGTAGAATATCAGAGACTGAATCAGACAAATTTAAGATTAAATCGGAACATCGAAACACGAGGAGCTGAAATTCCGCAGAGAGGCCCCAAGAAAACAGGACAACGTCATAAATTAGATTCTGGCACCACTAGTCTGAAGCAAGCTAACCAGCAAGCCTCTTTCACAAAACAGCTTGCAACATTGAGACAAAAGAACACATTGATAATTCCAATTCAGGAAGGAGACTGTCAAATTTGGGGCAAGTAATCAAGACTGATGTTCAAAGAAATGGCCATCACATGCATTCCACGCTGGAAATCACAAGCTTCTTTAGATTGACTCTCCCCCATACAAGACAAAGACTGAGACTGGAATTCCTTAGGAGACCTTTTAACCTCTCTCTTGTCTTTACAGAACATGTCTCTATGTCCTACACAGAGACTGCCTTTTCCATAGGCACCTAAAATCATCTTAAAAGACTTGTTAGCAACTAATAAGTCTTTTATGCATAACTCCATATCATGTAACCCACACAATTAACTATCATGTTTTAATCAAATATTATGTATGTCTTTTTAATCATTATTGAATAGCTGAAGGATTCATATGCATGTTTGGTATGTATGAGTTTGAAAAATCATGTTTTAAATGTTTCTTCCAATCAATTCTTTGTCAAATGTATCATAGTCTTGTTATAGAAATCATGTCCAAAAGTATATTTTGCAAGAGCCTGTAAAGTTCGGACATCTGACTGACCAGATAACATGTTGATTTATTGACTGGGTAGAGAAACAGAGCAACACCCTAGCTGCGGCCACAATGAGAAGAAAACCACCTAGTCTCTTTACATCCTTTTATCCTTTTACTTTAGTTTCTTTTCTTTCTGTGGAGTTTCGTGTTCTAATGTAAGTTTGCTGCAAAGTTCAGATCTGACTGCACTCGCTTTTAACTTCAACCAGACCAACTCCGCATCTTCAACCAACGCTCAAGACGTCACTTCAAAGACTATTGAACTTCCAGCCAATCAGCAACATCGGGATTTGGGAAACCCCCTGTGATGACGACGACAAAAGGGAATCCCAGAGGCAAATCAAGCAAGTAACCTCCAGACTTTTGCTGAGCCGGTGCAGTTTAATATAAATTTTAGCCTCACTGAGAAACTCAATGTGAGGGTTAAATAAGTGATTGATGGTTGTTCAGGTCTATGCAATTGCACATATTGCTATAAACTTGGGATTTCATATTTTCATTCTCTTAAACTCATCCTTTCCTTACTTTTTTTCTTCCTGCATCATGTGAATGTGTGAATGCATTTACATGTCTTAGATTTATCAAATAAAGCCTTGTTTATATTGAAAAGAGAAGTATCTTGTGTTTTGTGCTTACAAGTTAAAGTCTTAATCTGCCAATTTTGTTACTGTGCTATTTAATAGTGTTTTCACTATATTTTGGGATTTTAATATCCAGTGCTGAGTTTATGTTATACGGCTTGTTCAGTGAATCGCCGTGAAACAGTGAGTCTGTTCAAATTCCCTATAAAGTCATTAATGATTCCCTTTGAGCTAAATTGACCTGTTTCCCTTTAAATTATATATTACGTTACGTTTTACGTTACACTGTGAACAGCTCCTGAGGAGGATCTGCAAACATCCTCAGCAGAGTTAGTGTACGGTCAGACTCTGTGCCAGGAGATTTCATTCAGACAGAAACTGAAGAAGAACAAACTGCCTGCTGACTGTTACACTGGAGCTGGAGATCTGCAGTGTGACGTCTGTACTAGAAGAAAATGCAAAGCCATCAAGTCCTGAACTCTTACTGTGCTTACTCTTACTAAAACTCATTTTGTGATCGAGGTGTCAACTGCATTACAGAGGATAGAGAAAGAGGTGAGGACTGATGAGAAATGAAACTTCTGCTTAATTTATATTTGAGTTAAGAGGAAATAATAAGGATGTAACAATGTTCTTTAACGGCAATAAATTGCCATAATAATACACATTTACTGAGTTGTATCACTGAAAGTGTATTTTGCAATAATAATCAGCTAACTCTATATTATTCCATTATATTAATTGTAGTACTAGTATACATTATATTGGTATTAGCCGGCTAATAATAGTCCAGGGAGTATTTATTCAGTTGCTGATGTAAATAGCTAGCCAAATAGTTTTTTTTTTCTTTCATGCTTTGTCTCAAATGTATGGAAGCCAATTTCTGTCACAGAATTAAAATAAATAAATAAATAAAAAGGCCATTGTGACTTTTTATTTTACAGTTCTGATTTTTTAAACTAGCAAATGTGAGTTTATATGTTATTTTTGGTAACACTTCACAATACTGGTGCACAAATAAGCATGAATTCATTCTTAAACTAACGCACAGATAATCATGAGTTAATGTAAGACTTGTGAAGAGCTAAACAATTCATTAATGATAACTACATCAGCAACTAATAAAAAGTATATCTTGATTAACAGATTAAGTAATATATGAATTATCAATAATTAAATGTGTCATCATGTTTTAATTCCTTAACAACAAAAACTCTTAACTAATAGTGCAAATTAATGTGTTAATTACCACAACGGGTCAAAGCTATGCATTTCAACTTCCAGTTGTCTGCTTTAATTAATCATTATCTAATGATTTGCAAGGGTATCATTATGTTATGACTTTACTTGTTGAGGCACATGACTATTAAGTCATTGTTAAGTAATATGTCATTTTAGTTTTGACATCCACAATGAGACATGGATTTCAGTCTCCAGCCATCTGCAACTGGGATTCCACTCAGATGAACTGGCATCCAGTCCCTTACGAAAATGAACCATGGTTTTACTACAATAAAAAAAAACAAAAAAAACATGGTGTAGTTAAACCATGGTAACCACAAATTAACCGTACTACACTAATCATGGTATTTGTAGTAAAACCGTGGTTATATAAAAATGGTAATAAATATGCCAAAAACCATGGTTACTACACTTTTACTATAATAAAACAATGGTCAATTTTAGTAAGGGGTGCCTTGTTGTTCATGGTACAGGAATATGTCTGGTTGAAGCTTGAGTTCTAGAATTCAAATGTGGGACACTGAGAATATGCGGCCAGGCACTCTACATTGGACCCAAGCGGCACAACACAACAAAATACAATAAAACCCATTATAATCAGTGATACTGTCTACACTAAATTTGTAGCATGATGCTACACGACACAATAACTCCTAGACAGTAAACTGATGCGCATTTACATTTACATTTACATTTAATCATTTAGCAGACGCTTTTATCCAAAGCAACGTACAAATGAGGAGAACAATAGAAGCAATCAGACCATCGAGAGAGCAACAGTATACAAGTGCCATGACAAGTCTCAGTTAGTCTAGCACAGTACACGTAGCTAGGAATATTTTTTTTTTTTTTTTTTTTTTTTTTTTTTTTTTTTTTAAATAGAATAGGTAAGTGTTAGTATTAGTTAGTCAGGTGCTGGCGAAAAAGATGTGTCTTTAGATGTTTTTTGAAAATGGCTAAAGACTCAGCTGTTCGAATTGAGATCGGGAGGTCATTCCACCAGCTGGGCACAGTCCAGGAAAAGGTCCGTGAGAGTGATTTGGTACCTCTTTGGGATGGCACCACAAGACGTCGTTCACTTGCAGAGCGCAAGCTTCTGGAGGGCGCATAAGTTTGAACTAGCAAGTTTAGGTATATTGGTGCAGTGCCAGTTGTGGTCTTGTAGGCAAACATCAGTACCTTGAATTTGATGCGAGTGGCTATTGGTAGCCAGTGTAACCTGATGAAGAGAGGGGTAACGTGAGCTTTTTTCGGCTCATTAAAGACCACTCTGGCTGCTGCATTCTGGATCAGTTGCAGAGGCTTGATAGTACATGCGGGAAGGCCCGCCAAGAGAGCATTACAATAGTCCAGTCTGGAGAGAGCAAGAGCTTGGACAAGGAGTTGTGTGGCTTGCTCTGACAGGAAGGGCCTAATCTTCCTAATGTTGTATAAGGCAAATCTGCAGGACCGGGCCGTTGTAGCAATATGGTCTGTGAAGCTTATCTGATCATCGATCACAACTCCAAGGTTCCTGGCTGTCTTGGAAGGAGTTATGGTTGACGAACCCAGCTGTATAGAGAAGTTGTGGTGAAGTGATGGGTCGGCGGAGAACACGAGCAGTGCTGTCTTAGCAAGATTGAGCTGAAGGTGATGGTCCATCATCCAGCTAGAAATGTCACTCAGACAGGCTGCAATGCGAGCAGTTACCGTCGGATCATCTGGTTGGAATGAGAAGTAGAGTTGAGTGTCATCAGCATAGCAGTGGTAGGAAAAGCCATGCTTCTGAATAACCGATCCTAATGACGACATGTAGATGGAGAAGAGAAGTGGTCCAAGCACTGAGCCTTGAGGAACTCCAGTAGCAAGAAGTTGTGACTTTGAAACCTCACCCCTCCAAGACACCCTGAAGGACCTATCTGAGAGGTAAGATTCGAACCACAGGAGGGCGGTTCCTGAGATGCCCATCTTTCTGAGGATGGACATGAGGATCTGGTGGTTAACTGTGTCAAAGGCAGCAGACAGATCCAGCAAGATGAGTACAGAGGATTTGGAAGCTGCTCTTGCCAGTCTTAGGGCCTCTGTAACCGAGAGTAGGGCAGTCTCAGTTGAGTGGCCACTTCTGAAGCCAGATTGGTTGTGGTCCAGAATGTTGTTCTGTGCAAGAAACAGAGAGAGTTGGTTGAACACAACTCGCTCAAGTGACTTTGCAATGAATGGAAGAAGGGATACCGGTCTGTAGTTTTCTAAAAGTGCTGGATTTAGAGCAGGTTTTTTAAGCAGTGGGCTTACCCGAGCCTGCTTAAATGCTGTGGGAAATGTACCAGTGTGAAGCGAGGTGTTGATAATGTGAGTAAGCGCAGGTATGACCGAAGAAGAAATGGCTTGAAGGAGGTGAGTGGGGATAGGATCTAGCGGACAAGTAGTGGGATTTCTGTTTCAAGACTCACTCCAAGTGCTTGCGTTACTTCCAGTATGAAGGACGAATGGAAGGAATATATGAAGGAAGCTAAAGACCACCAGGTTGGAGCTGAAGAGCACCAAGGCAGATCAGGAATAACTTCGGACCACCTTGAGGTGGAACCGTGACATCATCGCACTGCTGAAGCAGGGTGGTCTGTGAGTGTAGCTGCTTGTCACGGTTCTCATTACCCATTCTGAAATGCCCGGAATCATTCTGCACTGTGGGCAGTCCGCCATTTTGTGACAGGGGCTTTTTTGAGTGGTCTGGCGCTAGATATCTCTCTGTAATGAGAGGCCATTTATGTCGCACAAGCATGTCAGATCGTTTACCTGTGTCAAATGAACCAGGTCGCTGCCTTGGGGCGGGGTGCTGTTTGAGTGTGTGTGAGCTCGCTTGATGTACAGCCGTTCGTTGCCCTGCGGCTGGTGACTGCGTGTATATATGTGAGAGCGTGTTTCATGTACAGTTGTTCGCCGCTCTGTGGCGGGGAACCGTGTGCAAGCATCAGTGCTTGTGTCACATATTGTAGTTTGCTGCCCTGAGGTGGGGAACTGTTCATTTTGTGTGAAAGTCTCAAGTGCAGAGGAGGAAATTTGTTCTGATATTGTATAGTTTTGTTTGTTTTTGCATTTATTAAAGGCAAGGGACGTGGCAGAGGCGGCGGCACTGCCGCAGTTAAAGGGCACGGACCCCACCACTTCGGGTATTTGTAGTGAGCCGACCATGCTGCTGCGGAAGCAGAAGTATGTCCAGCTGAGCGCTGCCTAGCACGCTGAAGAAAAGATGATCTTGAGCAAGCAGGGGGCATTCTAGGGCCGGTGCTTTGTTTGGACATGAAGTGACTCATAGCTTTTGATTGCTTCTGAGCTTCTAGAAAGTGCTCAGAGAAAGTGCCAACAGCCTCCCTGAATAACCCATTCGTGTGAATTGGGGCATCCGAGAGAGACATCTTTTCAGAGTCCTTCCTGAACGTTTTGGAATACAGACCTAAGGTTGGTCTCTTTTTAAAGAAGACACATAGCATTACTGCTTTGCATGCATAGCATACAGATTATTGCTGAAATGAATGCGTTTAAAAAAAAGAAGTATAAAAAAGTTATAGAAGTTTAAGTTTGCAGTAAATATAATGTAGTTTACCATTTATTTATATATTTTTTAATTATGGTAACACTTTATAATAACTTTCATTAACAAACATTAATGTTTAACTAATCATTACTTAATATATATTTCACATATCTAGAAATATGAGATAATGTGCTTGTTAATGTTAACTAATGAACTTATTAAACACTACCAAATGATTAACAGATCATTATTTAATGTAAATTGTAATGCTTACAAATGTCATTAAACTTTCAATTCATATGATGATGCATTTTTTTTTTAAATCTTCAAATAATTTTGACAGATGGTTTACAATGATTAATATCTTCATTAATAAATTGTTAACAAACATTATATAATGCTTAACGGATCATTAGTTAATGTTTACAAATGTCATTAAACTTTCAATACGTTTTAAAAATCTATAAATGATTTTAACAGAAATTATTCAATATTCACAAGCTTATTTATTAATGTACTTTTGAATGCTTACAAATGTCATTAAACTTCAATTCACATATTAGCTAATGCTCATTTTTACATTTACAAATGTTGTGAAAATATAGCTTAATTAGTCATTTTAAGCACTTCAAAAAACTATTCATGTTAATATATTCATTAACTCATAATCACAGTCTGTAAAGGTCATATATTTGGACTTCTACTATTTGCACATCTTAAATCATGTATTAATTATTTGTTAATGTTTTTGCAGTACCCAATGTAAAGGGGAAACTATTCATCAATTGTAAATGTTTATAAACATTTAGTATTTTTTTAGTATCTTTATTGGCACTGGACTTTTAGCTACTGTAACAATGTTTGTGTAAATGGTGGTTAGTTATGTTTAGTTAAATGCTTGGTAAAGACATATCACACATTGTAATGTGGGAGCAAAACGTGTTTTTATCACCTCAACACTTATATTAGTATACTATTGTGCATCATTAAACAGAATATTCTTTGAGTCATACATCAACAGGAGGGGGGGGGGAAACAAATTTTCAAGAAAATACTTAATTTATCATTTATCAAAACAATTAAGTATAAACAGATTGAATTGTGTTCCCTTACAGTAATCAGATTAACCCCTGTACACTTGTTGACCCCTTACCCAAACCTTAAACCTACCCATACCACCAAACCTGTCCCTAACCCTATATCAAACTTCAACAGCAGCAAAGGTTTTGTGTATTAACAAAGCTTTTAAACATTGTATAACATCTGTTAAAATCATTTGTATATTTCCAAGATGTGCATGATATGAATTAGAAGTTTAATGACATTTGTAAATATTTTAATTTACATGAAATGTTAATTATTAGGTAATGTTTAATACATTTATTAGTAAACATTAACAAGCACATTATTTCACATTTCTAGATATGTGAATATATATGAACTAATGATCCGTTAAGCATTACATAATGTTTGTTAATGATTTATTAATGAAGGTTATTATAAAGTGTTACCGAAGTTAAGTGACAATGTGCAATTACTACTGGCCCATTTTGGGGTGAACTAAATATGCAGGTCTATAGTCTTAAATGTCACTGTTTATAACACTGGGCATTCGTCCTTTGCTAGGTCGCTTTAAAAAAAATAAAAAATAATAATTGGGGGCATAAATTAAGAGTATACTCACTTCTCCAGGCACCACTACACCACTGATTACAACATCTTAATCTGAGGTTTCGGCAAGGAGTATGCCATTTTTGGCTAGCTGAAATGTTGAGAAGATACTCCTTCCAATGACTCCATAATTGCTCGACCAAATATTGGACTCCACACCATTGTTTACTGGCATACATATCTTCTTTGACAAACTTTCCTAAAAAAGTTTGGCGGAAGGGTAAAATCAGACTTCATTAATATTAAATGGTTTGGGATCAGAGGTTCGAGTGAATTAGGATCATTAATACCATCTACTGGTAGTGGACGACTATTAACTATAGACATTGCTTCATAGAACAGTGTTCAAAGTGAATCATCGTTAAGCCTGCCTGGGCACTGAACAAATGTGGCATTGAGTACATTCTGCACAGTTCATATTTGATGCTCCCAGATGCCTCCAGCGTGACTTGCAGAAGGAGCATTAAAGACAAACTTGCATTGTTTCTCAGAGAGAAAGACTTCTAGAGCTTTGGTGTCAACTTATTTCAGTGATTCTTTGAGCTCATTCTTGGCTCCTACAAAGTTTGTACCGTGGTCACACTGGAGTTTGTGAACTGTTCCTCTAAGGCTGATAAAGCACATCAAGGCATTGATGAAGGCATCCGCAGACAAATCTTCAGTCATCTCAATATGAACTGTGCCAGATGATAGTCAAGTGAATATTAGGCCATACTCCTATTATATGTATATTAGTGAATATTAGGCCAGTCTTGTACTCCTAGTCTGGCATAGCCAGACCTTCAGACTGACGGCAGAAGGTCCAGGAACCTTGGCCACTTTGAATGGCCAAGGCCCACCCAAGAGGCCTTCTGACAGGTAAAGAAACCAATCAAGTTTTGTTTTGTGCCGCATAACACAAAATTTAGGGGCGTGAAAAAAAAAACAAGACTGGTGTGTAAAACTCTTGAATGTATTTTAAAGAGTATATGCCACAAACTTCACATATTTTCACATACTTTTGAAAATCCAGCATTTAGTTGATCCTGATAAGCGCTCATTGTGACAAATGCATACACGACGGCTCTCTTCTTCCATGAGGGGGTTTGGCATCATGACATCTTTGTTTTCAGATGCAATGTAAAGGGAGCAGATACTTTAACATGCTCTTTGGGGAGTTCTGCCATTCGTTGTTCTTTTAATGTTGTAATGTAACTATATTTCGGGAGAATCACAGGATGTTTTAGCTCTTGAATAAGTGATGACTGTTTCAGTCTTCCGCCTACACGAACGAGACCTGCATCCAAAGTGGGATCTAGGTGATACAATGCACTAGAGCTCTTCTTAATCATTTTTTTGTTTGTTTGGAGAACGCTTCCTGCTGCACAAGCTTGATCACCACCTCAGCAGCCCTCTGATGCTTCTTGACCATCACATGATCACTGGGGGTTTTCTGTTTTGATCCCAGTCTTTTTAACCTTGCAACAACCTTAAAGGGGTCATCGGATGCAAAATTCACTTTTACATGTTGTTTGAACTGAAATGTGTGTTGGCAGTGTGTGTACACAACCACCTTATAATGATAAAAATCCACCCAATGGTTTTTATTTAATTTATTTTTTAATCCAGATAAATAATATCCCCTTTTTCAAATCAAGTTGTTCTCAGATTCTTGGCGGTGTGACGTCACACAGACCCAGGCCCCTCCCATGATTGTTGATTGACACTGGTGTTTTAGCACAGACCCGCCCTGAGTGAGCTGTCATCAGTCCGCCATTGTTTCGACGCCGGAGCAGGCGTAGACAAGAATGCCTCCTAAGCGATTGAGGTGTTTTGTTGTTGGATGTAATAATGAACATAGCAGTCATTTACTCCCGACATCTGAACCGCTGAAGACGCAGTGTATTACCCTTGTTTTTGAAGGGAATGCACCCCCGATCTACCTAAATGCATTTATGTTCGCGCAAATCATTCGTTATTCAGCTTCACCTCCAGAAGAAGTGAGTATAAGTTTTTTAATGAATTTTGCAAATCGCCTTTCCTAATAATGTGCTAGTTAGCAAGTTTAACGATGAATGCGGCTAAAGTTTACAGTCTCTCAGAGAACTGCACGTCAAACCACAGAAGAGAGGGGTGGGGTCAGCAGAGCTCATTAGCATTTAAAGGGAAATGTACTGAGATGGCTTGCTGTGAAAAGAGCTGTTTTTGACAGGGTAAAAAGGGTGTTTTTTACACTACCATTGAGAAATTTTCACCAAAGTATGTTACAGACCTTTCATTAAGACCCTAAAGAATCATATCAACTTGTGGAAAATGGGCATCCGATGACCCCTTTAAGAACCATTGACTAGAAGAAAATCATCGGAGAATGTCCATACAATCACTGACCCTGTTGAAAAAAAACAACATATGCTAGTTAGCAGAGGTGTCAAGTAACGAAGTACAAATACTTCGTTACCTTACTTAAGTAGAAATTTTGGGCATCTATACTTTACTGGAGTAATTATTTTTCAGCCGACTTTTTACTTCTACTCCTTACATTTTCACGCAATTATCTGTACTTTCTACTCCTTACATTTTAAAAATAGCCTTGTTACTCCCATTTCATTTCGGCTTGTTTTCATTCCGGCTTGTCATCGTTAAAAAAAAAAAAAAAAAAAAAAACCTATCCAGATAAATCGCGCCATCCGGATAGAGTGAATTTGATTGTGGTTGGATGAGAAGAATAAACACCATTCCGACACCCTATTGGTTTGTACGCGATCCATCGCACCTGCACATGACACAAATCACGTCACACTCCAGCAAGGACATAGCCAGTGTTGGGGTCGTTACTCAAAAAAGATTATTTCTTAAAAGTTATTATTTCTCCACTACTGGCTCATTTATCAAACGGGTGCTTTCTCTTCGTCCTCTGCAAATTAAGCTACAGTAGGTAGTTCGGTAGAGAGACGTTTGAATAAATTAGCGTTTGCAATTGACAATGTTGTGATAAGTAGGCTATACTAACTTTGTTACTCGTTACCCCCAACACTGGACATAGCAGACGTATGTAGCCAAGTACGAAGATGTCCGTGGCCACAGTTGCCAAGTCCACGTATTATACGTGACTTTGGGCTTCTTTTTTTGTAAAGTTGCGGGAAAAAATCCCTGGTCGCGGGTTGCGGTTTTTTGGGCTTATATCAAAAAATATGGTTGCTTGTTAAAAATCTGACAAGCGACTTCGTTTCTTTATTTATGTTCGCCGTATTCTCCAATACATTGATTGACACTCTGTCTGCTCGCAGTTAACAGCCAACCAGTGCAATAATATAAGAGCCAGAGTAATTTTCCATATGTTCCGCTCCTCATTGGAGAAAAATCACATTCAGAAAGAAGACGCGTGACGCTGTAATCCAAACGATGATAGAAGTAGACGTAGAGAAGTGGGATGAGTTTCTTTTAGCCTAATTTTTACAATGTTTTTGTAATGTATTAATTATCACGGGCTGTAATAAAAAATCAAGTAGCCATGTCCTAATAGTAAATATATTTGGTTTCAATAGCCTGGTATGGCAAGATGTCTTAAAATATATTTCTTTTTTTAACATTTAAACTTAAACCACATTATTAGATTACCTTTTGACTTCATGAATACACATAAATGACAGCTTAATGATTTTTTTAAATAATATTATAATATATTTTATTTTTTAATATAATATATATTATAATTTATTATAATATTTAATATAATATTTTTTATACATTTGCCTATAATATTAATTTGGAATTTTGTTTTTTTATGTCATTTATTTGATAGTTATATATACATTATTTTATTTTAAATGGAAGAAAAACCTGTTTTTGACCTCAAAATAAAGCACGTTCCCTCTGTATATGGCTGTGGGGACGAGCAGTTTTGTGGTGTTTGGAATTCTTTATAATTAATTAAAAACAAATATTGCCACATTGATGGCTCAAGAAGGTGTAATTGTTCAAATGACTCATTGTTTCATTTTAAAATATAAAAAATTGTAACCAAGTGTAATATTTCTGTAAAGGCTATAGGGACAGAAAAATTGACATTTTCATAGAATGACCCCAATATATTTTAGGCTATAAATATGTGGCTATGTTCTTGTGTTTTTCTCCTTTTCCATCTCTCCAATCCTATTCTGCTCACAGGTAATTGGAGATGAGTTTTGAAAGCTCCATGAAACACGTTAATGCTCAGTAGTACACATATATGTTTTTTTAATGTATTTGCATTGTACTAAAATGTGTTCATTTTCAATGGGCATATATGCGGCTGAAACAGGTAGCCTAGTGCATCCCAATTTTTTCAACATTAACATTTTAATATAACATTATAGTCATTATGGCCTTTAGAAAAATGTTTTTTTGAGGAGGTGGGGTAGTGCACAATAGGCCCCTGTGGCGCGGCATAAGCTTTTGTCCTTAATGGCATTTTTTTCCTTACATTACTTTTACTTTTATACTTTAAGTAGTTTTGAAACCAGTACTTTTACACTTTTACTTGAGTAAAAAGCTTGAGTTGATACTTCAACTTCTACAGAAGTCTTTTTAAACCCTAGTATCTATACTTCTACCTGAGTAATGAATGTGAATACTTTTGACACCAGTGCTAGTTAGGTATGTTTTGAAGCATGGCTGCTGGTTTAAGCTGGTTCTTAGCTGTTCATGAACAGCTAAGAACTATCTTAAACCAGCTTAAACCAACCAGCAGCTATGCTTCAAAACATACCTAACCAGCATATGCTGTTTTTTTCAACAAGGGACTGCAGTCACAAATATTTGGACTGATTAACTTCAGGGTCACCAACAAGCAGACTGACAGAGGTGTATGATGTTGGACTTACTTCTTGTTCCCACAGAAATGTAGGTCCTGATAACCAGATCGATGAAGGGATGGCTGGTCTTTAAGGCTGATGTTGAAGCTGAAAGTGTCATCCTTTGTTGACTACTGAATACCAAGTACACGTTCTGTTTAAGCTGCTTCAAGGTTTAAGTCAAGGGTCTTAGATGTGTTATCCCTTTCTGATGGGTCTCTGCATCAGAGAAAATCTTCCTCATTTGAGTTGAATTTATGAAGCCGTAAGCCTCTGCATTCACACAGCGCTTGAGCATCAATGATCAGTTTTTTGGCTTCAACGACTGAACGGACACTGGTTAACCCATCAACATGGGACGAGTTGGGAGTGAGAACGTTTTGGGTTAACCCATCATCTACATAGACGTTCTTTTCAATAAACACTGACGCTGATGATGGGTGATTAGCCTTGGAGACGATGTAGTGCTGAAGCGATGGACTGCCATGCGATAGTCTTGAGGCTCTAAGTCTCCACCCTCCCACCATAGAAACGTCAGATAATCGTGTTCATCGGGAGGGACGAGCAACTGTTGAAACATCTTTTCTATGTCGCAGGTGACTGCGACAAGTTTCTCCCTGAAGCTGCAGAGTACTCCCACTAAAGAGTTAATTAGGTCAGGCTCAGTCAGAAGAGTGTACATATTATATTATATGTATATATTAGAAATATACAAAACTCAGCTGAACAATCGAACACAACCCTCAGCTTATCTGGTTTCTGAGGGTGGTACAGCCTAGTGTGGAATGTACCATACAGTCTCTCCTCCAGGTATTGCTGAGGCTGCTTCAGCAGCAAATTTGTTAATTAACTCCTCGAAGGCCATGTACTGATTGCAATATTGCTTGTTAGACTTGAGCCTTTTCTTCAAACACCTAACAAGGACTACGTACGTTAATTAGAATAGTTCGTTTTCCCCCATGGCATAAACGGATATGACATTTTCAGGGGCGTTTCCAGTAATAACAACCAAGTCTACTATACGTTGAAAATTATGATAAACAAATGAGTAAAATAAACACTAACCATTTCAATATTCAGTATCTATCTATCTATCTATCTATCTATCACAGCTGTTGTCGTGTACAGTTGTCAATTACAGTTGTCGCCTAAAAAGAGCTTGAGATTAAACACATAATGTGTGAATAACTGATAACTGTATTTTCAAGGATATTTTATAATACCATAAGCCATATGTTGCTTGCAAAAAAAGTATTTTCTTAGAATATCATGCTAACCAGCCAAACCTGGACTCTTTGGTTGTGCTGGCAGTCCATTTAGCACCAGTTCCCAGTGTCTGTATGAGGCTGACATCTAGTGGACATTTCTATTATCTGGGAATTTACAGACACGACTGTTTTTCTGTCTCTCAAACACAGAACCAGGAAGAATCAGTGTAGAGAAACCGAAACTTAAGTGCTGTTGTCCTGTTGCAACTTTATGTCAGCGCTCACATGCAGGAAAATGGCAGAAGCCCGTATTTCAGTGGAGCAGTTCTTGTGTCCGGTGTGTCTGGATCTCCTGAAGGATCCAGTGACCATCCAGTGTGGACACAGTTACTGTAAGAGCTGTATTACAGACTGCTGGAATGAGGAGGATAAGAAGAGAGTCTACAGCTGCCCTCAGTGCAGACAGACCTTCAGTCCAAGACCTGCTTTATTTAAGAACGTGGTGTTTGCTGAAATGCTGGAGAAACTGAAGAAGACTAAACTTCAAAGTGTGGTTCCTGCTGGAGCTGGAGATGTTCAGTGTGACGTCTGTACTGGAAGAAAATACAAAGCCGTCAAGTCCTGTCTGGTGTGTCTGAACTCTTACTGTCAGAATCACCTCGGACAACATGAGAGTTGGTTTAAAGGAAAGAGACACAATTTGACTGAAGCCACTGGACGACTGCAGGAGATGATCTGCCAGAAACATGAGAAGCTTCTAGAGGTTTTCTGTCGCACTGATCAGAAATGTATATGTGTGCTGTGTATGGATGAACATAAAAACCACAACACTGTATCAACTGCAGCACAGAGGACAGAGAAACAGGTATTTAACACTAGACACTAAAGAAATTATGCGGCAGCAGAAATGAACAGCAGCTGTTAGAAGAGTGCACAGAAACACTGTCAGTGTCAAGCTCCAAGTCTCTGTCTGTTTTACTTTTATACTTACACTTGTTGTGCCTTATGCTTCATGTTAATTCATGAACACTGGTGGTAAATGTTCAATAATCCCTTCTCGAGTTTTAATATGCAGACGTTTTCTGTGACATTTACTATCATCTGTTTGTCCTGCAGAAGCAGCTGAAGGAGACGCAGAAGACGTTCCAGCAGAGAATCCAGCAGAGAGAGAAAGATCTCCAGCAGCTGAGGGAGGCTGTGGTGTCTCATAAGGTGAGTCTGGAGAAGAAGAGAAGTTTGTCTCAGTCTCAGTTCAGACTCACTGAATCTTGAATCACTGTGTGTCCTAACAGCGCTCTGCACAGACAGCAGTGGAGGACAGTGAGAGGATCTTTACTGCGCTCATCCGCTCCATTGAGAGAAGCCGCTCTGAGCTGATACGGCTGATCAGATATCAGGAAAAGCAAGCAGTGAGTCGAGCTGAAGGACGACTGGAGCGACTGGAGCAGGAGATCAATGATCTGAGGAGGAGAGACGCTGAGCTGGAGCAGCTTTCACAAACACAGGATCACATCCAGTTCCTGCAGGTAACACAGATCTAGAAGAACAGCATGATATTGGACTTGAGCAGATCCTGCTGTGACATGAGACTCACTGAGAAACATTTCATGATTGTGTTACTAATCATCAGTCAGACTCTCATCTGATCATCTTCTTTTGGAAGAGATGAATGGTTTTCGGCTGTAGAAATCTTGCTCGAATGGGTCTCATGTCAGAACTTTTCTTTCACTTGTTGGCGTCCTATGGAAGCCCGTTTCTGCCACTGAATAAAAAATAAAAAGGGTAATTGTGACCTTTTTATCTCACAATTAGTGAGATTAGCCCCCCTTGTGGACTTTAACTCACAAGTATATATCATGCAATTCTGACTTGTATAGCTCGCAATTGCAAGAGAAAAAAAAGTCAGAATTGCGAGTTTTTATCTCGCAATTGTGACTTTATAAATCACAATTCTAACTTTATAACTCGCAATTGTGAGTTTATATCTCACAATTCTTCGAAAAAAGTCAGAATTGTGAGAGAAAAAGTAGCAATAACCTTTTTTTATTTTTTATTCAGTGGCGGAAACTGGCTTCCATAGCATCCCCCTATGGAGCTGATGAGTTTTAATTTCTGTTTTCTGTAGAGTTTCCAGTCTCTCTCAGCACCTCCTGAATCTACAGACGTAAATGATGATCTCTTCAGTTCTCTCGTCTCTTTTGATGCTCTGAGAGAATCTGTTCATCAGCTGAGAGACAAACTGGAGAATTTCTGCAAAGAGGAGCTCAAGAAGATCTCAGACAGAGGTAAAGTCCTGGAGATTCATCTGCTCTCAGAAACCAGTCCATCATCATCTCATATAATGGAGAACATCATATTAGAAATGTCTTAGTAATGGATGCAGGATCATGAGAATCACACTGTTCATGTCTGTTGATTTCCACAGTCACATTCACCAACATTGTTCCCAGGACCAGGAACGACTTCCTACAATGTAATTCAGTAAAAAAACAACACTGTTAGACATTTCAAAGGGTTTTTACAGTAACGTTACTGTAATTAAGATTTACAGTTGCAAACTGTACTGTTTTACAGTAAATTACTGTACAAAAAAACAATTCATCAGTATACTACTGTGATTCATTAATTTTAATATAGATTTCATTAGATTTTATTATTTTTATATAGAATTCATTTTATTTTTACTGTACATAGGTACTACTGGCATTCAATTAAAACAGACACAATAATTACAAAATATCAAATTCTTTATTTAAAACATTGCATGTATAACACTTAAAATTACAGTCTTCCAATGCTGGAACAGTGCATCTTCACCATTTCTCCTGTCTTAGGACATTTTGCAGTGCATTATGTTGTATCCTCTGGATTTATCCTCACAAATAATCTTTAGGCAACAGAAACATAATGGGGAAAAAAGACAAGCAGCCAAAGAATACATAGCCATCTGCAAAACCCAGGTGCTGCTCCAAAACGTGGCAACCACCTTTGCTCACCATCCACTTTGTTAATGACAGAAATGTCTTCTCTGAAAAACAAGAAGTAGAAATGGCACACTTTTAAAAGGCAAACCCCATATAGAATACACAAACCTCTCAAAACCATAGTTATTCTCTTACCATGAATTATCAGTCTCTGGGTGGCTGGCATGCTCATGTCTTTCTTGATGCTTCATTGCAGTTGCCTTTAAAACACAAATACAAAAAAAAAAAAAAAACAGTAAATCTTCAATTCCATTAAAAACTATAACAAACTAATTCTAAAACTAGAAAGGCAGCTAGCCATAACTTTAATTTTGCTAACATACAATTTTATTTTCTCAATAGGCTACTGTACTGGACAACATTAACTACTAACACCTGAACAAAATTTCACATTAGTTAACCTAATGTTAATATAAGATAAGCGTTGCTTGTTAAAAATAATTTTAATTCGGTAACTTAATTCAATAAGCTTACAAAAGTCATTTGAAATGACAGCGCAGTTTACCATAGTACGTTAAAGTTGGTTACTGCCGTGTTGAGGGGTAAATGTTACTAGGTTAAATTGGTGTACAAAAATCTGACACAAACACACAGACAAACGTACATATATTTTTACCTTGCTTGCTGGTCTTATTCTCTCGTAAGGTGCATCGACACACAGCGCAGATGTTCTCCGGAGCTCTTTCACTCTCGCTGGTTCATCCCCGGGCAAAACCCGCGGCACTGCCCCACTCCTTCCATGTCTTCCTCGGACGCGAGTGGCACGGCGCGGTGCGACTCGATAAAAGGCAAAATAGAACCCAATATATAAACTATCTACAGTGGATGCGGACAGTTAAGTGATGTAAATATTTCTTTTTTGTTATCAACATTTTTTTTTTTCAAACATAACATAACAGAACATCCAAAATATAACAAAACAAAACAACAGACACATACTCAATATCTCAAAGTCCAGTCAAAAGGGAGGGAGAGAGGGAAGGACAGGAAAAACACAAAAGTCACTCCTTTATACAATCATGTATATCAAAGAGAAAACACTGCCAAGCATCAATGGTCAAAAGCTTGGCCCCATTGATTCGTGCTGTTGTACATTCATAAGTCACTATTTGCAGGAGGCTACGGATCCAATATGTTTTTCCACACATGTGTGGTGTAAACCAGTTCTGTATTATTGGCTTCTTCGCAGCTGTAAAACCAGCAAACAACATTCTCTTCTGCATTGAACTAATACAGAGAATCATCATTAAGAAGACACAAACTTGGGTTAACAAACCAATCCATTTGTAGTAAGGATGATAAAACCAGGTTTGCATGTGTCCATAGACTGATGATGACAGGACATTCCCAAAACATATGCAGAAAAGTGCCTGATGATGTAGTGTTACATATATGGCAGTTCAAATTTGACTGTAGTTTCATTTTGAATCTTTTATAAGGAGTTATGTATGCTCTATGAATGACTTTGAAGTGAATAAGACGATGAGCCAGATTTTTAGATGTTAGGCTGAGATTAGACCACACTCTCTCCCAGTCGACAGATAAATTAAGGTCAGATAATTCCCTATTCCAAATAGTTTTAATAGAAAGAGGTTTTGTAATGCAATCAATAATTTTATTATATATTAAGGAAACAGATGGCCGACCAGCAGATGGTGCAATCCAGTCCCGCATAGGATGAGAGGAAATGGAAGATGTCCACGGAACGCCATACGCTTTGAGAGCAGAACGTAATTGAAGAAAAACAAAATATGCAGATGCTGGTAGACAAAATTTGGTTCTTAATGTCTGAAATGAACAGAGGCCCTGGTTATCATATATATCACCGCACGTGTTTACACCTAAAGAAGACCAAGAGGGTTGGACAAATGGACGATTTCCGCATACAAAATTAAAATTGTGCCATAAAGGTGTACTGTTACAAAATTTGAAGGGTCCTCCTATCCGACGTTCAATCGTTTTCCAGATTTTAATAGAGTTGGCCACAACCGGATCAAATTTATAATTATCCCCTTGTTTTCCTGTGCCAGTAAATAAAATATCTTGGAGTCTATTTGGTTTAACCTTGTCAGCTTCAATCACCCTCCATGAAACTGTAGATTGAGGATCAACCCAATTATGAAGAGCCTTAAGCTGGAACGACCAATAATATAATTCAAAATTTGGTACAGCCAGTCCTCCTGCGCTATTAGGATGTTGTAATGTGGTACGTTTAATTCTGGGGCATTTATCATTCCAGATAAACTTAGAAATTCTAGAGTTGATCTCCTTAAAGTAACCTGGATGATGTAAATATTTCTGACGTACAGATGTACTCCAAGCGCTCGCGCTGTTTCTGACATGAAGGACAAACAGATTTTCCAAACGTTACAAGCGATGTAACACATCCAGTGTGTAGTCCGTAAGCTGTTGCGGTGTTGTAGACACGGTGTAGAGCAAATCGTGTCAGTCCAAATGTAAGAAATTAGGAAAATAAAACAACCTCAGTAGAATGGCGCAAAAGAGGACGTTACAGCAAATACAGTAGTATACAGCAATTTAAAAAAATACAGTAAGTCTCTGTATGTGGGGTCTGACGTCACAGAAAATTCCCATGATGCAAAGGGTATTACAGCTATTTACTGTAAAGGGAATTTGCAGTATTATACTGGGTGATATACAGTAAATAACTGTAGAAATGACAGAAATGTCTAACAGTGAAGCAGTTAGACATTGTTCTTCCTGTAGAAGGAGAAAGAAGAGTTTTATAATTGATGATGTAAATGATGATTTGCTCAGGATATCTGGTCATCTGTACTGAGACACTGATGATACACTGAACATGAAGAGTTCAGCTACATGAAAAGATCAAACAGATTCATAATTCCTGATTCTGATGTGTTTTATCTCCATCAGATTCCCAGCAGCTCACTCTGGATCTGAACACAGCACATAAACGGCTCCATCTGTCTGAGAGAAACAGAGTGATTACTAACTCTGGCACAGATCAGCCGTATCCTGATCATCCAGACAGATTTGATGGTGTGTCTCAGGTGTTGTGTAGAGAGAGTGTGTGTGGACGCTGTTACTGGGAGCTGCAGTGGAGTGGAGATAAATATAGTAGTGTGTCTATATCAGTGTCATATAAGAGCATCAGCAGGGAGGGATCGGGTGATGAGTGTGTGTTTGGATCTAATGATCAGTCCTGGAGTTTGCGCTGCTCTCCCTCCAGATACTCATTCAGACACAATAACATACAGACTGATCTCTCTGTAAAGTCCATCAGCAGGAGAATAGGAGTGTTTGTGGATCACAGTGCAGGAACTCTGTCCTTCTACAGCATCTCTGACAGAATGAGACTCATCCACACAGTCCAGACCACATTCACTCAGCCGCTTTATCCTGGGTTTAGAGTTCCGTCTGGGTTTTTTACTGGATCATCAGTGAAACTGTGTTGATGAATCAGAATAGACTGATCAGAGATTATACCCATAATGCTTTGAGCTGCATGATGAATCAGTAACAGTGAGATGTTATAAAGTCTCTTCTTTTCTCTTCATTACATTAATACTGCAGCTGAACTTCTGTCAGTGAAATAACATGAATCAGAATAAATGTGTAAAATAAATCCTCATATAGACAGTAAGATCAGTGTATGTGTGTGTGTGAGAGAGAGAGTCCTGTTGAGTGACCATGTGTTTCTGTGCTTTTCTCAGCCTCTATTTGTGTTGATGGAAATCAGTAATTTAATTAATAATACATATTATTAATTATTATTAGTAGTAATTAATAATGATTAATAATTAATATTTTCATTTTACAATTTTTTTGTAATGATTTTTTTATGTCTTATTTCTGTTTTCTGTCTGATATAAATAAAGCTTTTACCCACTTGACAAACAAAGGTGATGGGTTTTATTCCTCCTCTGTGCAGATCTCCAGAAGACAAATCAAACACCTCATTATAGTTTCCTCTTTCACCCTAAAATCAGTTGACAAAAATCAGATGAGTCACAAAAGGAATCATATGTTGTCCTGTGTAACCATAAAATCAGACTACTGCTTAAAAAATAGGATTCAACGTAAGACTCCATTCATTCAAACAAGTTTCAAGACTAGGCCACTCCAAAGTCTTCATTTTGTTTTTCTTCAGCCATTCAGAGGTGGATTTGCTGGTGTGTTTTGGATCATTGTCCTGCTGCAGAACACAAGTTCGCTTCAGCTTGAGGTCACGAACAGATGGCCGGACATTGTCCTTCAGGATTTTTTGGTAGACAGCAGAATTCATGGTTCCATTTATCACAGCAAGTCTTCAAGGTCCTGAAGCAGCAAAACAGCCCCAGACCATCACACTACCACCACCATATTTTACTGTTGGTATGATGTTCTTTTTCTGAAATGCTGTGTTACTTTTACGCCAGATGTAATGGGACACACACCTTCCAAAAAGTTCAGCTTTTGTCTCGTCAGTCCACAGAGTATTTTCCCAAAAGTCTTGGGGATCATCAAGATGTTTTCTGGCAAAACTGAGATGAGCTTTTATGTTCTTTTTGCTCAGCAGCAGTTTTGGTCTTGGAACTCTGCCATGCAGGCCATTTTTGCCCAGTCTCTTTCTTATGGTGGAGTCATGAACACTGACCTTAACTGAGGCAAGTGAGGCCTGCAGTTCTTTAGATGTTGTTGTGGGGTCTTTTGTGACCTCTTGGATGAGTCGTCGCTGCGCTCTTGGGGTAATTTTGGTCGGCCGGCCACTCCTGGGAAGGTTCACCACTGTTCCATGTTTTCGCCATTTGTGGATAATGGCTCTCTCTGTGGTTCGCTGGAGTCCCAAAGCTTTAGAAATGGCTTTATAACCTTTTCCAGACTGATAGATCTCAATTACTTTCTTTCTCATTTGTTCCTGAATTTCTTTGGATCTCAACATGATGTGTAGCTTTTGAGGATCTTTTGGTCTACTTCACTTTGTCAGGCAGGTCCTATTTAAGTGATTTCTTGATTCCGAACAGGTGTGGCAATAATCAGGCCTGGATGTGGCTAGAGAAACTGAACTCAGGTGTGATAAACCACAGTTATGTTTTAACAGGGGGTGGGGGGCAAACACTTTTTCACACAGGGCCACGTGGGTTTGGATTTTGTTTTCCCTTCATAAAAAAAACCCTTCATTTAAAAACTGCATGTTGTGTTTACTTGTGTTATCTTTGATTAATATTTAAATTTGTTTGATGATCTGAAACATTAAAGTGTGGCAAACATGCAAAAAAATCAGGAAGGGGGCCAACACTTCAAGGTTCTTGTTTATTTGTCACATACACAATCATACAGGGTATAATCAGTAGTGAAATGTAGGTCAGGACGGGTCCGCTCAATGGACAGTGCAAAAAAATAAAATAAAAGATGAAACATAACACAAGAGAATATATATAAATATAGGTAGGAATAAGATAAAAAAATAAGTAAAAAATAAAATAAGGAGTAAAATGTGCAATGAACTAAAATGTGCAATACAGTCTACTGTGGATTTAATAAATATTAATATAACCAGGGATGTGCAAGAGGAATGTGCAAACAGGTTGTACCGGGTATGTACACATAGCAGCAATGCGGATGATGGAGAATGATGGGTGTTTTTAACAGTTTATTAAATTGAGTCCTGTAGATGTTATGAGGCTGAGTTTAGGAGCCTGATGGCCTGAGGGTAGAAGCTCCTCCTCAGTCTCTCAGTTTTTGCCATCATGCTCCTGAGGCGCTTGCGAGATGGCAGTGAGATGAAAAGATGGTTACCGGGGTGATTTGAGTCCTTGATTATTTTTGCAGCTCTGCTTTTGCAGCGTTTGAGGTAGATGTCCTGCAGAGAGGGGAGGGCAGACCCAGAGATGCGCTCAGCTAAGCGCATGACTCTCTGCAGAGCTTTGCAGTCCTGATTTGTGGCGTTACTGTACCACACTGAGATGCACTGAGTCAATACACTTTCTATGGCCCCTGAATAGAAAGTTTTCAGGATTGCTGGTGAGACCCTGAATTTCCTCAGCTGTCGCAGATGGTACAGTCTTTGCCTGGCTTTCTTGACCTGTGTTTGAATGTGTGCAGTCCAAGTCAGGTCCTCGGAGATGTTTACACCGAGGTACTTGAAGCTGCTCACCCTCTCCACAGGGGTCCCGCTGATCATAAGAGGAGTGTAGGGCCACTGCTGTCTCTTCCTGAAGTCTACAATCAGCTCTTTAGTTTTGCTCACGTTCAGAGAGAGACAGATGTCCTGGCACCATGATGTTAGTCTCTCTCTACCTCACCCAAGTATGCGGTCTCATCATTGTTGGAAATGAGGCCCAGAACCACAGTATCATCAGCAAATTTGACAATAGAAGTGGAGCTGTGAGAGGACACACAGTCGTGTGTGTAGAGAGAGTAGAGCAGGGGACTCAGAACGCAGCCCTGCGGGGCTCCTACGTTCAGGGTGATGGAGTTGGAGGTGAACTGGCCCATTTTCACCACTTGTGGTCTGCCGGTGAGGAAGTCTTGGATCCAGTCACAGAGTGTAGTGTTTAGGCCGAGGTCTGAGAGTTTGACAGCTAGCTTGGTGGGGACTATAGTATTGAAAGCTGAGCTATAGTCAATGAATAGCAGTCTGACATAGTTGCCATTTTTGCTGTCAATATGTGTGAGGGAGGAGTGCAGTACCTGAGAGATGGCATCATCAGTAGACCTATTTGGGCGATAGGCAAACTGAAGAGGGTCCAAGGTAGCAGGGATGGAGGAGCATACTGTATGTGTTTCTTTAAAAGTCTCTCAAAAACCTTCATGACTGTTGATGTGAGGGCAACTGGACGATAGTCATTCAGGCAAGAGGGTTTACTGTTCTTAGGCACAGGGATGATGACAGATCTCTTAAATGAGGTGGGAATCACAGAGGTAGCAAGGGACTCATTAAAGATGGAAGTAAACAAACCAGCAAGCTGATCAGCGCATGATCTTAGAACGCGGCCAGTAATCCCATCAGGTCCGGCGGCTTTCCTGATGTTTACTCTCCTTAATTCTCTCCGAACCTCGTCCTCCGACACGGTGGTAACATGATCAACATCGCTGCTCTGTCTGCCGCTTCCTGACATGCTGATCGGCAGAGTCGCGCTGCCGTTGCATTCGAAGCGGCCGTAGAAGGTGTTTAGCTCTTCGGCCAGCAATGGATCTGCTCTCACCTCGGCGGAGGGGTTATTTCCAGAGGAACAGATGGTCTTCAGTCCCTGCCACATGCGTCGAGAGTCAATGAGCTGAAAATGTGACTCAATTCTCTCTCTGTATCGGAGTTTAGCAGCTCTAACTGCCCGTCGGAGAGCATAGCACGATGCTTTGTAATCGCTCATGTTTCCTGACAAAAGACCGGCGTTGTATGCGGCAGTGCGTTGGTTAACCGCAGCACGGATTGTTCTGTCCACCCACGGTTTCTGATTAGAGAATGTCCTTTTTTTTACCGTTTCAGTGGCTTGGTCGGTTAGCATGTAAACAAAGCTTAATGCTACATCCGTGAACTCGCTGACGTCAGCTGAACTCGCCCGGAACATGTCCCAGTCGATGTCATCAAGAGACACCTGTAGCATAGCTTCAGATTGGGAGGACCAGCGCGTCACTTCCCTCTTCCCCGGGGATTCCTGAACGATCCTTTGTTTATATTCCGGTGTGAGGAAAATGGCTGTGTGGTCCGATTTACCAAAAGCCGGCAGGGAACGAGCTTTATAGGCATTCTTAAACTGAGTGTAGCAATGATCCAATGTATTCGGTCCTCTAGTTGGACAGGATACATGCTGATGGAAGTTCGGCATGACCTTCCTGAGGTTGGCTTTGTTAAAGTCCCCTGCGACGATAGAGGCAGCGTCAGGGTGTTTGTTGATGTATCCGCTTAGCTCCTCGTGGAGTTTGGACAAAGCCAAGCCGGTGTCTGCCTGAGGTGGAATGTAAACGGCAGTAGCGATGACCGCGGAGAACTCGCGGGGTAAATAGAATGGGCGGCAGATAATGGAGAGATGTTCCAGATGAGGCGAGCAGGAACGCGACAGAATGGAGATATTCCTGGGGTCACACCATTTCTTGTTAATCATGAAACACACTCCACCACCCTTGATTTTTCCGGCCTCGGCTGTTCTGTCCATCCGTAAAACAGAAAAGTTATCAGACGGTGTTACAGCGGTGTCCGGGACCGAGGGAGTGAGCCATGTTTCAGACAAACAAAGGATGTTACAGTCCCTAATGTCCCATTGGAAACTTGTCCTGTCTCTAAGATCGTCCATCTTATTTTCCAAGGATTGGACATTTGCAAGCAGAATACTGGGGAGAGGAGGGCTGTGAGCCCTGTTTCTCAGTCTGTCACGAATTCCAGCGCGTCACCCGCGGTGTTTCTTTCGCCTCCTGGGATTATTCGGGCGGCCTTTGTTAACCTCGGCGTTCCGAAGAATCTCCACTGGCCACGCTGGATCCGTGGATAAAGTGTCCTGAAGCAGGTTAGTGCAGCGGTGTCCAATGTCCAAAAGTGTTCTTTTGTCATAAATAAATAGTGCAGACTTTTCTTTTTCACACCACTGTATATATAACCTTGG
This sequence comes from Schizothorax lantsangensis, assembly GCA_027422415.1. Classification (NCBI taxonomy): domain Eukaryota; kingdom Metazoa; phylum Chordata; class Actinopteri; order Cypriniformes; family Cyprinidae; genus Schizothorax; species Schizothorax lantsangensis. The sequence goes on from CM049845.1 coordinate 3,225,184, forward strand.
CATGGGATTGAGAAACATAAATAGTTGCATTTCAGTTTGTCACATCAAAACCACAGGGATTATTTTAAATTTCATACCTCAATATGACAAGTCAGAAGGTTAAACACTGCATATTAACACTGCACAAGTTTACATACACTCCCCCCACCATAGTTGGTCAAAATCATATATATATATATATATGTATATAAGGCAAAAGCAATCACATTTAGTTTTAAAACAATGAGTGTACCTTATAGAGTGACAGCTGCCCCTGATATTCCCTGGCTTTATTACATTTTAATGAATGTCTGATGGTGTTGACAAAAAGTGCGGACACAACTTTGAAACCTAAACATGCATGTCTCACTGAAAAACCACCTTGCTTTGATACGAGATATTATTAAGTGTTACTTTTGATAAAACAAGGTCTTTTTCATCATTATTTTTTTTTCTGTCCATGTTATAGCATATGAATGATTGAACCCTTCACTGTGGACACACTGTTTTAGATGTAGTGAGAAGACAATAAGTGTCAAAGATTTTACATAATAATGATACAATTAAATTGAAGGGGATAATTGTGTTAAATACACTCTAATATTAATCCCCATAACATTTACAATTGAAAATATTTTTAATTTTTAAACCTGATAGCAGTTACAAATGCTGGACATGTTTTGTCCCATGTCTCAAGAATGACTGATTTATTCATGAATATTGTTGTGTTTTATTAAATCAATTGTTACTTCTGTTATACACCAGCCTCCAACTTTGTCCTTTAATTAGGAAAGTGTCAGGTTTTTATTTATTTGTTTATTTTTTATTAGTCTTAGTCCATGAATGTATTTGTAAATTTTTGGGCCATGCTCCTTTTTTCTTCTGTCTGTGTGCTTTGTGTTTGTTTATAGACCATATGCGCCAGAGAAACAAGTGGACAAAAATATGCCATTTTGGTTCACTGGTGATGTGACGTGGGCTCTCTTGGTCTCAATGAAGCAGTCATGCTGCTGCATTCTGAATCATTTGTAGAGGTTTGATTTCACATGATGTAAGTCCAGCCAGAAGAGCATTGCAAAAGTACAGTCTAGAAATGACAAGTCCCTGGACAAGAAGTTGTGCATCATGCTCCGTTAGTAAGGGCCTGATCTTGCTGATGTTATGCAGTGCAAACCTGCATGATCAAACTGACTTTGAAATGTGGCCTTTGAAGATCAGCTGCTCATCAAACATGACCTCCAAAATACTCACATTTCTGGCTGATCTCATTGACTGGACCATTTTGAAATATAGAGTTGTTTAGCTTTATTTGAGGGCTAGAAACATGTCTGATACTATTTGTGTCAAATTGTATTGCTGCTTTGATATATGAGCTTGGCAAGTAGTCTTTGAGATTTTGGTAATTCACCATTCTAGTAGATAGGAGGTGAAAATGGATTAAATAAATTAGACTGAAAATAGCTCCCTGGGTGCAGTCCCAAGATGGTTACAAAGTGAGCTGACATACAATGAAAGAGGAATTTGGCTGACTTTGTTGCTTTGTTCTTGAGCATTAGAGAGCTTTTGAACATTCTGTAATAGTTACATATAAGTCCCTCAGTTGTCCTCAGTGTGAAAAGATGGATCTCAAAAACATACAGTCATTTTTGGAAAGGGTTCAAATTCACAAAAATGCTGGAAAACCAAAGAATTTGTGGGAACTGAAGGATTTTTCTGAAGTACGGCGGGCAGTTTAACTGTTCAGGACAAACAAGGGACTCATGAACAACTCACTAAACACTAAACAAACAAAAACAAAAAAACAGCTGTGGATCATTCAGGTAACAAAACAGTATTAAGTAGGGGTCAAAGCTACACAGACATGAGATCTTTAACCATATTGCATTTAAGTGTGAAATAATTGGATGATTTTTCACCTCTCCAACCAGTTTAGTGGACAAGCTCTGTAATAGCAAGATTGAAGGCAAGGCAGACTGCTCAATCTTATACCAAGGGGAGCTCAATTTGCTTGAGTTCTGTTATAGCCAAATAATTATACTTTTACTTAATTTCATTTACAAGGAAGCATAATACTTTTTAGTACATTACAATTTCATGTAGACATAAAAATACAAATGTCATCATGACTTACAGTTTAGGTCAAAAGTTTACATCCCCCTTGCAGAATCTGCAAAATGTTAATTATTTTACCAAAATAAGAGGAATCATACAAAATGCATGCTATTGTTTATTTAGTACTGACATGAACAAGATATTTCACATAAAAGATGTTTACATAGAGTCCACAAGAGAAAATAATAGTTGAATTTATAAAAATGACCCCGTTCAAAAGTTTATATCCCCTTGATTCTTAAATGTTAGCCCAAGTATATGGTGGAACCCTAAATGGTGTATTAATAAAGCTCCCTTTCTTTGGAAAGAATGGGTGAAGAAGGGCATTGTTAAACTAGACGATCTTAATGAAAATGGTAGTCTGAAATCATTTGAACATTTACAACAGCAGTACGATCTAGATCCCGGTTTTTCCAGTATTTACAGTTATGACACTTACTCTGTATAACTTTTGGTTCTAATACACAGCTTCCTGGGTCAGCAGATGCTCACTGTACAATCTTTTCAGCATATGGGAAGGGTCATGAAGCATCCATGTACTACTCCTGGTTGATTCAAAATCTCGGTGATAGAGCTTCACAGTCTCTTAAGAAAATATGGGAAAGAGATTTGAACCTGATATTTGATGACGAAGAGTGGCATGGAATTTTAAAGAATGTTAAAGGGGTCATCAGATGCCCATTTTCCACAAGTTGATATGATTGTTTAGGGTCTTAATGAAAAGTATATAACATACTTTGGTTAACATTTATCAATGGTAGTGTAAAAAACACCTTTTTAAACCTGTCAAAATCAGCTCTGTTTTTAGCAAGACATTCTAGTCCATGTTGCTTTAAATGATAATGAGCTCTGCTGACCCCGCCCCTCTCTTCCATGGAGTGACCAGCAGACTGGAGTAGCCCCAGAGTGCACCCTGGACGATGGGGAGGGGCGACACATTTGGGCGGGGCGACACGTGTCGATCCGCCCACCCCCAATTCTATTGGTTTATAACACGGCAAATCTTATTGGTGTAGAGACCCGAGCATGCATTCCTTTGTGTACGATTTTGTAATTGATTTGGCCATATTACAGAAATATTATGTGCTAACTCTAGAATCATAGGCCTATCTTAATTATTATCTGTTTAGTAACCATGGTAATTTTAGTCAGATGAAGTCATCGTTTACAAATAAACTCTTGATGACTTCACCTCTGGGTTGTTCAGGCTGAATAGCTCTTCATTCATATTTCCTTGAGGATCGGCCGGCCGCGGATGAGCACTACATTGGGATTTTATACGCAAATTATGATAATTTAGATGCATTTTAGAGATGGACAAACACAAACATAAGCGGCTGATTTTACGTTTTAAAGCACAACCGTTTTTGTTGTTGTTTAAAGAGATGTTACCTTGCTCAATGCGTCACAAACTTGTAGGTTAATAAAATGTTTTCATGGCAAGCAGTGTTTCCTTGTTTATATCTTAATAAAATATTTGAGCCTATATTGATTCTCTTACAATTTTAAAGGTTCCTATAGTAAATGAGTGCCCATGACATCAGATATTAAAAATCACATTTCTGTATACACACCCTCATTATGTGCGTGTTCTAATCTGTGTACGAGATGAATTTAGATTCAGTTATTAACAGTCAATCACTGTAGCCGTATAGACCTGCATAACTATCGAATATTAAATCACTCAGAGCTGTAAATCTGTGGAATAGGTACATGAGCACTTTTAATGAGTAAAAGAGCCCTTCTCTGTGATTATTTTTTTTATTTTTTATTAAAGACTATAATAACTAGGCCTACTAAAAATCGAAAATCAATATAGTACAGTGATTCCTGGTTCTTTTTAAAGGACTGAGCCACAAAACCAGTAATTGAATTTGTGCATATATTGTGCATTTATAGTCTATATAGCCTATAAAAGTATAAATAAAAATGTTGCAGAGAAAATTAACATTTATTGCTTACATACGCACTAAAGCACATTAATAATAATATTTTCTGTAGGTCAGATTTATTAACAGCTGTTTTAGTAAACAAAAAACATTTAAAATAGGCCTATATGCAAAAAAATAATAATAATAAAAAAAAATGTTTCAGCAAGGTTTTTATTCCCATTATCCACACATAAAACCTCAGTTCACGCTGATAGACTATTTGGTATTATTGTCTTATTTGTCACCGCAGTTGATTTTTAAAATAAAACCATTTGCGTGTTTGTCCTATGTCTTACTGAACTACAGTGAATTATCATCGTAAGTTTTTGCTTATCCACCGATCCTAAAATAAAGAATATGGCTACATATAAATATACATTATACAAAACAGCTAAATCTCAAGCAGTGGATCATTTTTATCAACATCGCCCAGCTAAAACTGCTCAATGTTTAAGTATATCTGCTTCTGTGAAAAGTGCAATAATATCTGACTTCATTTAACGTGCAACCCACCTGTTGAGGACCACTATTTAAGTTCATCATACAGAAACATAATTAATATTTCTCATAGGTGAGGCTATTTATAGCATAGGTAGGACTATATCATGGCCACGAATTAAGAATTTGTTCCCCAGACTTAATTCGTGAGCCGCTCATATTTCACAGCTCTGTTCTGCCCGAAGTACTGAAGTACTCGGAGATGCCGCCACCAAGCGTTTGATAGGAACTTAATCTAACTAATTCGTCATAAGTTTAAAAAAAAACACAATTGCTAATTGATTCTAACTAAAATCGCTGTTGTTAGCACTTAATATTTCTGTAGTACAGCCAAACAGCGTAGATCATTCATAAAAACGTATATAAACGAATGCTCATGCGCAAAGGTCTACACCAATAAGCTCTGCTGTATTATAAACCAATGAAATTGGGGGTGGGCGGAGCGACACGTGTCGCCCCGCCCAAATGTGTCACCCCGCCCCATCGTCCAGGGTGCACACTGGAGTACTTGGCAGACTGTAAACTATAAGGTAAGGGTCTAAGGTAAGAAGGTCTTGTCAATCAACTATCGTGGGAGGGGTCTGTACAGAACTATGTCATTCTGACAGGAATCTCAGAACAGCCTGATTTGAGAAAAGGGATTTTAAAATAGGGATTTAAAAAAAATAAACACTGGGTGGATTTTTATCATTATAGGATGGATGCGTACACACTTCCAACACACATTTATGTTCAAACAACTTGTAAAGTGAATTTTGCATCCGATGACCCCTTTAATATGGCATCTAGGGATGCAAAAATACACCTTATACAGTTTAAGATTATACATCGTTTTTACTGGACTCCTTCCAGACTGTTCAAGCTTGGGTTAAAAGATACACCTCATTGCTGGAGATGTAAGGTTGAGCTCATGCCCTATGGTCTTGTAAAAAAAAAATCAAGATTTCTGGAAAAGAGTTCATGAACACATTTGCTTGGTTTTAGATTTTCATATTTCACTATGTCCTAGACTATTGAGATATTAGGTGGGTGGACAGACAACGAAATAAGAGACAAACACAAAATCCTGGGTCCAAACCAGTTTACTGATTGGCAGACAAATAATTCTTAGGAGCTGGAAATCAGAAGATGCCCTTTCCTTTCAGGAATGGGTGGTAGAACTAGCTAGCTGGCTGCATTCGAAAAAAAAAAAAGTATTGTAAGCAGACGGACAAGCTAAACCTTTACTATAAAAAATGGTCCAAGTACTTAACCTATTTGGAAATGAGACATTAATAGTTGTTTGTGGGAAATATACTGATTGTGACATTGTAAATGTGATGTGTTATATATTGGATTTCATTTGTTTATTTTATTTATTGTATTTTATTTAATTAAGTTTCTCATCATTATACAATGATGGATGTTTTAACTGTTTTTTAATGATAGCCAAGAGTGACCTTAAAGCCATAGTTGGGGATTAGTTTGGGATGGGTTTGTTAACGGGGTATAATGTTGGTTCTGAACAGAGTTACTGTATTCTATTCTGAAATTTGCCTGAGAATCAATAAAATTGTTACTCACTACAGAACTCAAGCAAAGTGCAGATTCCAGCAAATAATACTTAGTATACACAGTAAAAAAAAGAAAATTACCAGTACATTTTCCATTAAATTTATGGATGATCCATAAACCACAAAACACTAAACAATGCAATGCATTAAAAAAATAAAAAATAATAAAAAATTGTTTTAAAAAGTGTAAAAAACCAATACAGAGAATTCCTTCATATACACTGGGCCATGTTTTTATTGACTTTTCTTATAGTAGTAAAGTACTATTACTAAAAATTACTGTAAACATATGAATAATTTTGGTAACACTTTATTTTAGGGTCTCTTAACTAGTTGCTTATTAGCATGCATATTACTAGAATATTAGCCATTTATTAGTACTAATTAAGCGCATATTAATGCCTTATTCTACATGACTTTATTCTACATCCCTAATCCTACCCAATACCTGAACTTAACAACTACCTTACTAACTATTAATAAGCAGCAAATTAGGACTTTATTGAGGGAAATGTCGTAGTTAATAGTCAAGTCACTATTATTTGTATAGCGCTTTTAACAATGCAAATTGTGTCAAAGCAGCTTTACATCAGCTTAATATAAAGCTGGGTGGCTTTACATCAGCTTTATAGTATTTAGACGGGGAAATAGTGTGTCAAAATAGTGTCATTCTCCTCTGGCCAGACAAAATCAGCAGTTTAAATCTAGGCTGCAGCAGAGTCAGATTGTGCAAAGGACTCATCTGGTTCCTGTGGTCTTGTCCCGATGGCCGTCTAGGAGACAGGGTCTTCACTGGGGATCAGTCTCTGGGGTTCATCTAGTTGTCCTGGTGTCCGCTGACGTTCAGGGCAGTAGAGGTCATCTCTAGGTGCTGATCCACCATCTGATCTGGATACAGTCTGAATCTGGGTGGCTACGGTGACCTCGGAATAAGAAAGAAACAGACTAATATTAGCATAGATGCCATTCTTCTAACGATGTAACAAGTACATTGGGTATTTTGGGAAGTGTTACCGGTTCCGGTTGACCTAATTAATGCAGCCTAACAATCTTTTAATGGATTTGAATTATAGAAATGCAATAGTGTATTATGTGTAAACCAGGTTAAAGAGATGGATCTTTAATCTAGATTTAAACTGACAGAGTGTGACTGCTTCCCGAACAGTGTTAGGTAGATTGATCCAGAGTTTGGACGCTAAATAGGAAAACGATCTCCCGCCCGCAGTTGATTTTGATATTCTAGGTATTATCAAATGGCCAGAGTTTTGAGATCGCAGCGGACGTGAAGGACTATAGTGTTTTAAGAGCTCACTCGAATACTGAGGTCCCAAACCATTCAGGGCCTTATAGTTAATTAGCAAGATCTTAAAATGTATACAATGTTTAATAGGGAGCCAGTGCAGTGTTGAAAGAACCGGGCTAATGTGGTCATACTTCCTGGTTCTAATAAGAAATCTAGCTGCTGCATTTTGAACCAGCTGGAGTTTGTTTATTAAATGCGCAGAGCAACCATTCAATAAAGCATTACAATAATCTAGCCTCGAGGTCATGAATGCATGAATTAATGCGTCTGCATTTGACATTGAGAGCATAGGTCGTAATTTAGATATATTTTTAAGATGGAAAAATGCAGTTTTACACAGAGGTGGAAAGTAACAAATTACATGTACTCGCGTTACTGTAATTGAGTAGCTTTTTTGTGTACTTCTACTTTTTAAAGTAATTTTTTAAATCTGTAATTTTACTTTTACTTAAGTATATTTAGTTTGAAGTATTGTACTTCGCTACATTTGAAATACATTACTGAGTAAAAAAAAATCGCTCCCTGGAAACTACTGCAGTAAATAATGAGCAGGAGAACAAACTGGCGCTAAAATCACAACAAAGATGCAGACGGACAAGACAGGTGTTATGGTGAAGACCCAGCTGAAAACCAAACCCTGTCGTATTCTGCTTGTCACACTCTCGGAGGGGAGAGCAAGGAGCGAGGAGACACGGAGATATTCAAACATGGATTTAATAAAACAAGAAGACATTTAACAACCAACACAGGACACAGGAGACACTGGGCTTTTAAACAAAAGGAAATCAAACGAGGAGAACTGAAACAGGTGGGGAGCAATCAAAACACAGGTGGAGACTAATGGAGACAAACGAGGACAGGAACAGGAAGACCAAATATGGGCACGAGAGGAGGGGAAACACGTGACATGGGGAACACAGGTCTGACAGTACTCCCCCCTCCCGAACGGTGCGTCCCGCACCGAACACCATCCTACGTGGAGGGGGGGTGGGCGCTCTGGAGGCCTTAAGGGACATGGAGACAGGACAGGACAGGAGGCCTCCAGGGCGGCGCCCATTCTGGGAGCCATGGCGGAGCGGGGAGGTCGGGAGGCCAAGGCGGATCCGGGGACTCAGGAGGCCATGGCGGGTCAGGGGACTCAGGAGGCCATGGCGGGTCAGGGGACTCAGGAGGCCATGGCGGATCAGGGAGCTCGGGAGGCCATGGCGGAGCAGGGAGCTCGGGAGGCCATAGCGGATCGAGGAGCTTGGGAGGCCATGGTGGGACCGCCTCCGAGACCGCGGCCCCAGCCCCCACCTCAGTCTCTTCGGCCGGAGCCCTACTACCCCCCCCCCCAAAATTTCCTTGGGGAAAATAGGGGCTCCATCGGGCACTTGGGGGTGAACTGGAGGCATGGACTCTTGGGTGCGCTCGGGAAGCGCGGACTCTTGGGGGCGCTCGGCAGGCGCGGGCACTTGAGGGCGCTCGGCAGGCGCGGGCACTTGAGGGCGCTCGGCAGGCGCGGACACCAGAGGGCGCTGGAGAGGAGCGGGCTCTGGGGTGCGCTGGCGAGGAGCGGGCTCTGGGGTGCGCTGGCGAGGAGCGGGCTCTGGGGTGCGCACTGTAGGGCACTTGCGAGGAGCAGGCACTGGAGGGCACTTGCGAGGAGCAGGCCCTGGAGGGCACTTGCGAGGAGCAGGCACTGGAGGGCACTTGCGAGGAGCAGGCACTGGAGGGCACTTGCGAGGAGCAGGCACTGGAGGGCACTTGCGAGGAGCAGGCACTGGAGGGCACTTGCGAGGAGCTGCCTCTTGGGGGCGCTCTTGAGAGCTGGACGGAACCAGCAGGGGCTCTGGAGAGCTGGACGGAACCAGCAGGGGCTCTGGAGAGCTGGACGGAACCAGCAGGGGCTCTGGAGAGCTGGGCGGAACCAGCAGGGGCTCTGGAGAGCTGGACGGAACCAGCAGGGGCTCTTGAGAGCTGGGCGGAACCAGCAGGGGCTCTTGAGAGCTGGGCGGAACCAGCAGGGGCTCTTGAGAGCTGTACGGAACCAGCAGGGGCACTGGAGGGCGCAGTCGAGGAGCGGGCACTGGAGAGCTCTGGCGAGGATTAAGGCATATTTGGCTTGCCATATTCTTTGCCGGCAGGCAAGGGAGAGCCGCGGGCTGCGTTGGCGGGCTTGGGGGAGCCGCGGACGACGGCAGGCTGGTTCTGGCTCGGGCCCGGACACTCTCCAGACACCGGAGGATCCCTTCCCTCCATTTTAGTCCAGTGGTGTCTGGGAGGTCCACGGGACGATGGGCATTGGCCCCGTGCCAGAACAGAGATAGAATGGTGGCGTCATCTAATGCCGTCGCCGCGGCAAGCCCGCAGAACTCCCGCGAATACGCGGGGAAAGGGAGATCTCGGTGAGCAAGGGCGATGAAGCGGGCAGCGACTTCCATCGCCGCGGGAGCAAGAAAACCAGGAGGAAACAAAAAACTTTTTCAAAACCGGGAAAACAAAAACGAGGGAGGAGAAACGCCGCTTCTTACAGTTTTAGGTTGGTTGTTCTGTCACACTCTCGGAGGGGAGAGCAAGGAGCGAGGAGACACGGAGATATTCAAACATGGATTTAATAAAACAAGAAGACATTTAACAACCAACACAGGACACAGGAGACACTGGGCTTTTAAACAAAAGGAAATCAAACGAGGAGAACTGAAACAGGTGGGGAGCAATCAAAACACAGGTGGGGAGCAATCAAAACACAGGTGGAGATGGCGGCGCGTTCAGACGCAGCGGCTGCTCCAGGTCCCAAAGACGGTGCTTTTATGTCTTTTAATGTCGTCTGTTCGTCTCCAAATAGTGTAAATTTACCGCTAACTTATAAGGAAATCACTCCAAAACACATATATGATCGCCGAAGCCTTCTGGATATCGGCAATGCGTACAAACAACAACTTGCGCCGGCGGCTATTGAGAAGCTACGAGGCCTTTGTTTACTGCTGGAGCCGGACCTCGAGACCGCGGCCTCGCCTACTGACGCTACCCGCACAAGGCAGCGTCGCAAGCGGTGTGAGAGAGGACGGAAGCGCGGTAAGCGCGGAGGTATACGAGCGAGGCTAAGAGCTAATCCCACAAGACCGGCCCTTCCAACACTCATGCTCTCAAACGTTCGCTCTCTGGAAAACAAACTGGACTTAATACAACTCAGTCGGTCTACACAGCATGAGGCAAGGGATTGTTGTGTGTTTGTTTTCACTGAAACATGGCTAAATGACAACATCCCGGACTCCGCCATTCAGTTGAACAGGCTAACATGCTGCCGATCGGACAGATACACAACACTTTCTGGTAAGAGCCGCGGTGGTGGCTTGTGTGTTTATATCAACAAAGAATGGTGTAACAATACTGCGGTATTATCAAAACACTGCTCATCACTGGTGGAGTTTATGTTTGTGAAGTGTCGACCGTTCTATCTGCCGCGGGAGTTCACGGCCATTGTCATTGTCGCGGTTCACATTCCACCGTGTGCCAACGCTAAGGACGCGCTTCGTGAACTGTATTGCGCCATCAGTGAACAACAAACAAATAACCCCGACGGCTTTTTCATCATAGCCGGTGACTTCAACCACGCAAATTTAAAGACAGTTTTGCCAAAGTTCTACCAACATGTTAACTTTGCAACAAGAGGAAATAATACGCTGGACTTTGTTTACACAACCGTAAAGAACGCTTACAAAGCTGTACCCCGCCCCCACCTCGGGTACTCAGACCACATCTCTGTTATGCTAATCCCAGCATATAGACCACTTTTGAAACTCGCCAAACCGGTTCAAAAACTCATCACAATCTGGCCAGAAAATGCTACTTCAACACTACAGGACTGCTTTCAGTGCACAGACTGGAACATGTTTAAAGAGGCGGCCACCTACAACAACCACACAGACCTGCAGGAGTACAATGAAACTGTGACTGCTTACATCAAAAAGTGCATGGATGATGTGACAGCCACTAAGACCATCACCACACGTGCAAACCAAAAGCCGTGGATGACAGCAGAGGTTCGTGGGCTGCTAAAAACCAGAGATGAAGCATTCAGATCAGGAGACAAAGCAGCCCTCAATACAGCAAGAGCCAATCTGTCCCGTGGCATCAAAAATGCAAAACGGTCACATGCTCAAAAAATCAATAATCACTTCACGGACAGCAGAGACACACGGAGCCTGTGGCAAGCCATTCAGACCATCACTGACTACAAGCCCCCGCCACAGGCCTGTGATGATGACCCATCCCTCCCCGATACACTCAACCACTTTTATTCACGGTTTGAAATGCAGAACGACACACCTGCACAAAAACTGCCGACACCTCCCAACGGCCAGGCGCTCTGTCTGTCTGCAGCCGACGTAAGGAAGACCCTATCCAGGATTAACCCACGAAAGTCTGCGGGTCCTGACAACATACCTGGCCGTGTACTGAAAGACTGTGCTGCACAGCTGACGGATGTCCTAACAGATATCTTCAACACCTCGCTGAGCCAGGCAGTCATCCCCACATGTCTAAAATCCACAACAATCATACCGGTACCAAAGAAATCACCTGTGTCCTGTTTAAACGACTACCGTCCCATAGCACTGACCCCAATCATGATGAAGTGCTTTGAGAGGTTAGTCATGCAAAAAATCAAAAACAGCCTCCCCAACACACTCGATCCGCTCCAGTTTGCATACCGTCCAAACCGCTCTACGGACGACGCAATTTCCTCTACCCTCCACCTGGCTCTTACCCACCTAGAAAACAAAGACTCCTATGTTAGAATGCTGTTCATTGACTTCAGCTCGGCATTCAACACAATAATCCCACAACAGCTCATAAACAAACTAAACCTGCTGGGCCTTAACAATTCCCTCTGTAATTGGATCCTGGACTTTTTAACCGGAAGACCTCAGTCAGTCCGTGTCGGCCACAACACCTCGAGCACTACCACACTAAGCACAGGTGCCCCACAAGGCTGTGTGCTCAGCCCGCTGCTCTTCACGCTGCTGACCCATGACTGCACTGCCAACTTCAGCTCCAACCACATCATCAAGTTTGCTGATGACACAACAGTGGTAGGTCTCATCAGCAACAAGGATGAAACGCACTACAGAGAGGAAGTGGCACAGCTGGCTGAATGGTGTGGCGCCAACAATCTGTCCCTAAATGTGGAGAAGACAAAGGAGGTTGTGATGGACATCAGGAGGAGGAGCTCCACTGACCACACCCCACTGACCATCGACAGCTCGACTGTGGAGAGAGTCAGCAGCACTAAATTCCTGGGGGTGCACATCACGGAGGATCTCACCTGGACCACCAACACCATGTCACTCTCCAAGAAGGCACAACAGCGCCTACACTTTCTCCGCCGGCTGAAAAGAGCAAGTCTCCCACCACCCATCCTCACCACATTCTACAGGGGCACCATTGAGAGTGTGCTGACCAGCTGCATCACTGTCTGGTACGGAAACTGCAGTGCTGCTGACCGCAAGACCCTCCAGCGGACAGTGAACACGGCTGCAAAGATCATCGGTGCCCCTCTCCCATCCATCCTGGACATTTTCCTTGCACGATGCTCCAGCAAAACCAACAGCATCGTGAAGGACCCCACCCACCCCTCCCACAGTCTCTTCCAGCTCCTACCATCAGGAAGACGGTACCGGAGCATCAGAGCCCGCTCCGCCAGACTGCTCAACAGCTTTTTCCCCCAGGCTGTGAGAGCCCTGAACTCAGATCACCCCACCCCCTTCTGAAACCCCATGCAACCCCCTACCTCCTGAAACATGGACCCCCCCCAACCTTACCTCATCAAAGAAAAATACTGTGAACTTTTTTTTGTGCAATTCAAGTGTGCTACACACAGGTGAGTGGGCCCGTACAAACCACCTGTAGTAACACACTCTCCTCTATGCACTAGACACTTTTCTTACATTGCTATATGTACACAATCCCACAAAAGACTAATATATGTATATGTATGTTTACATGCTCATGCACCACTACAAATCATCTTATACTGTTCCCCAGCCAGCTGCTTGACTCACAATGTTTCTCTCTGCACATGTACAGTATTTATGTGAAGCATTCGCATAGTTTGTATAGTTTGTATTTTTTATCTTTATCTTAGTTGTATAGGGTAAACATTTATATATAGTAAACTTAGTCAACATCTGTCAGTAGGTTAGTCTGTGTATAGGTTTATAGTGTTCTACTTCATTGTTGTATGTCTGTATTTATTTAGCACCGTGGTCCTGTGAGGCACGACATCTCGTTCCACTGCATGTCCCCACATGTAGCGGAATGACAATAAAGCTCAACTTGAACTTGAACTTGACTAATGGAGACAAACGAGGACAGGAACAGGAAGACCAAATATGGGCACGAGAGGAGGGGAAACACGTGACATGGGGAACACAGGTCTGACACTGCTTAAGTTGAACTTGAAGGAAATGAAGTGAACCCCTGGCCATGTTTATGCTCTATTATGCAGTGTAAACTGTGTTTGCCTATGGACACCAAACTAGCAGCTTATAAAATCTCGACATCAATCCTTCGCAAGCATGTAGAGAGGTAAGGTAAATACTTGCATCGTTGCATTGGTGGTTAAAATGAAGCTTTGGCAGTTTAGCAAAAGGTTTTGCACAAATTAGCCAAAAAGACAGTGGTGCAGGGTGTGCGATATCGTCTGTGATAATATCGTAATTGTTGTTTTAACGATGTGCGATTTGACATTATCAGTATTTAGCCAAAAACCAAACAAAACCTTTCCGTCTCTGAGCAACATGACGGTGTTTCATTCCTTAATGAATCAACTGTTTAAATGATTCGGTTCAGTCGCAATGAGTCACTTATTAACAGTGACTTGCTGACACCTACTGGCGGTTTTAATTTCACATTTAAAGTATCTTTTGATTTTTTTATATAATTTCAAATGAGTATTCAACATTTTATGTCTTATATCAAAACATTATTTCTGCATTTGTAATTGCAGGTTAAATGCATTCTTATCCTGCATTAAACAGTGTGTAAATACATCTAAATGCCACTTCAGATGAAGCTTCTGTGTTTCCTCTGCATTGCAAAGATGAATTTTGTTGATACGGATTTAGCCCAAATGTCCTATTATTCTAAACAACTGATTCCTTTAATTAAAAACAACTAGTTTGAGATTTATAGGCCTATCCCAGGGGTGTCAAACTCAGTTCCTGGAGGGCCGCAGCCCTGCCGAGTTTAGTTCCAACCCTGCTCCAACACACAATCCATGTAGTTTTCAAATAAGCCTAAACGATTAGATTAGCTGGATCAGATGTGTTTAATTAGGGTTATATCTAAACTGTGTAGGGCTGTGGTGGCCCTCCAGGAACTGAGTTTGACACCCTTGGCCTAACCCATTTTTGCGTCCCTCCCACTGTTAAAAAGTAACTAAGTAATTTTTACTCTGAGTAAATTTTAAATGAGCTACTTTTTACTTTTACTTGAGTAGATTTTTAGACTGGTACTTTTACTTGTACTTAAGTAAAATTTCAGTAATGTAATGGTACTTTTACTTGAGTAAAATATTTTCGTACTCTTTCCACCTCTGGTTTTACAAATGCTAGAAACATGTTTTTCGAAGGAAAGATTGCTATCAAAAAGTACGCCTAGGTTCCTAACTGATGACGAAGAATTTACAGAGCAGCCATCAAGTATTAGACAGTGATCTAGGTTATTACATTCAAAAGTTTTTGGTCCAATAATTAACACCTCTGTTTTTTCAGAATTTAGCAGTAAGAAATTGCTAGTCATCCAGTTTTTCATATCAACTATACATTCTGTTAGTTTTGCAAATTGGTATGTTTCATCGGGTCGCGAAGAAATATAGAGCTGAGTATCATCAGCATAACAGTGAAAGCTAACACCATGTTTCCTAATTATATCTCCCAAGGGTAACATGTAAAGCGTGAAAAGTAAGGGGCCTAGTACTGAGCCTTGAGGTACTCCATACTGCACTTGTGATTGGTATGATACCTCTTCATTTACTGCCACGAAATGATGTAGGTCAGATAAGTACCATGTGCAGAACATGTGCAGAACCATGCCAATGCACTTCCTCTAATGCCAACATACAGTGTTGTGAGAAAGTGTTGGCCCCCTTCCTGATTTTTTAGTTTTTTGCATGTTTGCCACACTTTAATGTTTCAGATCATCAAACAAATTTAAATATTAATCAAAGATAACACAAGTAAACACAACATGCAGTTTTTAAATGAAGGGTTTTTTTTAATGAAGGGAAAACAAAATCCAAACCCACATGGCCCTGTGTGAAAAAGTGTTTGCCCCCCACCCCCTGTTAAAACATAACTGTGGTTTATCACACCTGAGTTCAGTTTCTCTAGCCACATCCAGGCCTGATTATTGCCACACCTGTTCGCAATCAAGAAATCACTTAAATAGGACCTGTCTGACAAAGTGAAGTACAACCCCAAATCAGAAAAAGTTGGGACAGTATGGAAAACGCAAATAAAAAAAGAAAGTAGTGATTTCTAAATTTACTTTGACTTGTATTTCATTGCAGACAATATGAACACAAAATATTTAATGTTTTGTCTGGTCAACTTCATGTCATTTGTAAATATACATCCTTTCCTGTCATTCAGACCTGCAACACATTCCAAAAAAAGTTGGGACAGTAAAGCATTTACCACTTTGTAATGTTGCCATTCCTTTTCACAACACTTAAAAGACGTTTAGGGACTGAAGACACCAAGTGATGAAGTGTTTCAGGTGTAATTTTGTCCCATTCTTCCTGCAAACAAGTCTTAAGGTGGGCAACAGTACGGGGTCTTCGTTGTCGCATTTTGCGCTTCAAAATGCGCCAAACATTCTCTATTGGAGACAGGTCAGGACTGCAGGCAGGCTAGTCAAGTACCCGTAACCTCTTCCTCCGCAGCCAGGACTTTGTAATGTGTGCAGAATGTGGTTTTGCATTGTCTTGTTGAAATATGCATGGACGTCCCTGGAAAAGATGTCTTCTTAAAGGCAGCATATTGTGCTCCAAAATCTCTATGTACTTTTCAGCATTAATGGTGCCATCACAGAAGTGCAAGTTACCTTTGCCAAGGGCACTGACACAACCCCATACCATGACAGACCCTGGCTTTTGGACTTGTTGCTGGTAACAGTCTGGATGATCCTTTTCTTCTTTGGTCCGGAGCACACGGCGTCCATTCCTCCACAAAAATACCTGAAATACTGATTCATCTGACCACAGTACACGTTTCCACTGTGTGATGGTCCATCCCAGATGCCTCCGAGCCCAGAGAAGTCGACGGCGCTTCTGGACACTGTTAACATAGGGCTTCCTTTTGGCACAGTACAGTTTTAACTGGCATTTGTGGATGTAACTACGTATTGTGGTACTTGACAAAGGTTTGCCAAAGTAGTCCTGAGCCCATGTGGTGATATCGCTTATAGATGAATGACGATTCTTGATGCAGTGCCGCCTGAGGGATCGGAGATCACGGTTGTTCAGCTTAGGCTTGCGCCCTTGTCCTTTACGCACTGAAATTCCTCCAGATTCCTTGAATCTTTTAATTATGTTATGCACTGTTGAAGGTGAAATATCCAAATCTCTTCCTATCTTTCTTTGAGGAACATTGTTTTTAAACATTTCAATAATTTTCTCACGTATTTGTTGGCAAACTGGCGATCCTCGGCCCATTTTTGCTCCTAAAGGACTAGACCTTTCTTGGATGCTGCTTTTGTACCAAATCATAATTACAATCACCTGTTGACATCACCTGTTTTAAATCACATCATTATTTAACCAATTTACCTCATTACTAGCACTAAATTGCTCCTGTCCCAACTTTTTTTGGAATGTGTTGCAGGTCTGAATGACAGGAAAGGATGTATATTTACAAGTGACATGAAGTTGACCAGACAAAACATGAAATATTTTGTGTTCATATTGTCTGCAATGAAATACAAGTCAAAGTAAATTTAGAAATCACTACTTTCTTTTTTTATTTGCGTTTTCCATACTGTCCCAACTTTTCATGATTTGGGGTTGTAGACCAAAAGATTTTCAAAAGCTACACACCATGTTGAGATCCAAAGAAATTCATGAACAAATGAGAAAGAAAGTAATTGAGATCTATCAGTCTGGAAAAGGTTATAAAGCCATTTCTAAAGCTTTGGGACTCCAGCGAACCACAGTGAGAGCCATTATCCACAAATGGCGAAAACATGGAACAGTGGTGAACCTTCCCGAACAGTGGCCGGCCGACCAAAATTACCCCAAGAGCGCAGCGACAACTCATCCAAGAGGTCACAAAAGACCCCACAACAACATCTAAAGAACTGCAGGCCTCACTTGCCTCAGTTAAGGTCAGTGTTCATGACTCCACCATAAGAAAGAGACTGGGCAAAAATGGCCTGCATGGCAGAGTTCCAAGACCAAATCCGCTTCTGAGCAAAAAGAACATAAAAGCTCATCTCAGTTTTGCCAGAAAACATCTTGACGATCCCCAAGAATTTTGGGAAAATACTCTGTGGACTGACGAGACAAAAGTTGAACTTTTTGGAAGGTGTGTGTCCCATTACATCTGGCGTAAAAGTAAAACAGCATTTCAGAAAAAGAACATCATACCAACAGTAAAATATGGTGGTGGTAGTGTGATGGTCTGGGGCTGTTTTGCTGCTTCAGGACCTGGAAGACTTGCTGTGATAAATGGAACCATGAATTCTGCTGTCTACCAAAAAATCCTGAAGGACAATGTCCGGCCATCTGTTCGTGACCTCAAGCTGAAGCGAACTTGGGTTCTGATCCAAAACACACCAGCAAATCCACCTCTGAATGGCTGAAGAAAAACAAAATGAAGACTTTGGAGTGGCCTAGTCAAAGTCCTGACCTGAATCCTATTGAGATGCTGTGGCATGACCTTAAAAAGGCGGTTCATGCTCAAAAACCCTCAAATGTGGCTGAATTACAACAATTCTGCCAAGATGAATGGGCCAAAATTCCTCCACAGCGCTGTCACAGACTCATTGCAAGTTATCGCAAACGCTTGATGGCAGTTGTTGCTGCTAAGGGTGGCCCAACCAGTTATTAGGTTTAGGGGGCAAGCACTTTTTCACACAGGGCCATGTGGGTTTGGATTTTGTTTTCCCTTCATAATAAAAAACTTCATTCAAAAACGTCATGTTGTGCTTACTTGTTATCTTTGATTAATATTTAAATTTGTTTGATGATCTGAAACATTAAAGTGTGGCAAACATGCAAAAAAAAAAAAATCAGGAAGGGGGCCAACACTTTTTCACACCAATGTAATTTTCTAGTCTATTTAAAAGAATGTTGTGGTCAATAGTGTCAAACGTGGCGCTAAGATCCAGTAGCACTAATAGAGAGATACAACCACGATCAGATGATAAGAGCAGGTCGTTTGTAACTCTAATGAAAGCAGTCTCAGTATTATGATATGGTCTAAAACCTGACTGGAAATCCTCACATATAGCATTTTTCTCTAAGAAGGAACATAGTTGGGATGATACTACCTTTTCTAATGTCTTTGACAGAAAAGGGAGATTCAAGATCGGTCTGTAATTAATTAATTCTTTGGGGTCAAGTTGTGTTTTTTTAATGAGAGGCTTAACAGCCAGTTTGAAGGTTTTTGGGACATATCCTAATGACATTGATGAGTTAATATTCAGAAGAGGATCTATTACTTCTGGAAGCACCTCTTTTAGGAGCTTAGATGGAACAGGGTCTAACATACAGGTTGTTGGTTTAGATGATTTAACAAGTTTATACAATTCTTCATTTCCAATAGAAGATAATGAGTGGAATTGTTCCTCAGGGGATCTATAGTGCACTATCTGATGCGATACTGTGGGCTGACAGCTGCATGGTTACAAATTTATCTCTAATAGTTTCGATCTTGGAAGTAAAGTAGTTCATAAAGTCATTACTACTATGCTGCTGGGTAATGTCTGCACCTGCTGATGTTATTTTTTTTGTTAATTTAGCCACTGCATTGAATAAATACTTGGGGTTGTCTTTGTTTTCTTCTAAAAGAGACGTAAAGTAAGCAGATCTAGCAGTTTTTAAGGCTTTCCTGTAGGAGAGAATATTTTCCCGCCAAGCAATACGAAATACCTCTAATTTTGTTTTTCTCCAAACAAACTGACCGGTGTGTAAAACTCTTGAATGTATTTTAAAGAGTATATGCCACAAACTTCACATATTTTCACATACTTTTGAAAATCCAGCGTTTAGTTGATCCTGATAAGCGCTCATTGTCACAAATGCTAACACGACGGCTCTCTTCTTCCATGAGGGGGTTTGGCATCATGACATCTTTGTTTTCAGATGCAATGTAAAGGGAGCAGATACTTCAACATGCTCTTTGGGGAGTTCTGCCATTCGTTGTTCATTTAATGTTGTAATGTAACTATCTTTCGGGAGAATCACAGGATGTTTTAGCTCTTGAATGAGTGATGACTGTTTCAGTCTTCCGCCTACACGAAGGAGAGACCTGCATCCAAAATGGGATCTAGGTGATACAATGCACTAGAGCTCTTCTTTTTTGTTTGGAGAACGCTTCCTGCTGCACAAGCTTGATCACCACCTCAGCAGCCCTCTGACGCTTCTTGACCATCACATGATCACTGGGGTTTTTCTGTTTTGATCCCAGTCTTTTTAACCTTGCAACAACCTTAAAGGGGTCATCGGATGCAAAATTCACTTTTACATGTTGTTTGAACTGAAATGTGTGTTGGCAGTGTGTGTACACAACCACCTTATAATGATAAAAATCCACCCAGTGTTTTTTTTTTTTTAAAATCCAGATAATTGATATCCCTTTTTTCAAATCAAGTCGTTCTCAGATTCTTGGCGGTGTGACGTCACACAGACCCAGGCCCCTCCCACGATTGTTGATGAACACTGGTGTTTTAGCACAGACCCGCCCTGAGTGACTGTCATCAGTCCGCCATTGTTTCGATGCCGGAGCAGGCGTAGACAAGACTGCCTCCTAAGTGATTGAGGTGTTTTGTTGTTGGATGTAATAATGAACATAGCAGTCGTCATTTACTCCCGACATCTGAGCCACTGAAGATGCAGTGTTACCTTTGTTTTTGAAGGGAATGCACCCCCGATCTACCTAAATGCGTTTATCTTCGCGCAAATCATTCGTTATTCAGCTTGACCTCCAGAAGAAGTGAGTATAAGTTTTTTAATGAATTTTGCAAATCGCCTTTCCTAATAATGTGCTAGTTAGCAAGTTTAATGCTGCAAGTTTACAGTCTCTCAGAGAACTGCGCATCAAACCACGGAAGAGAGGGGCGGGGTCAGCAGAGCTCATTAGCATTTAAAGGGAAATGGACTGAAATGGCTTGCTGTGAAAAGAGCTGTTTTTGACAGGGTAAAAAGGGTGTTTTTTACACTACCATTGAGAAATTTTCACCAAGGTATGTTACAGACCTTTCATTAAGACCCTAAAGAATCATATCAACTTGTGGAAAATGGGCATCCGATGACCCCTTTAAGAACCATTGACTAGACGAAAATCATCGGAGAATGTCCATACAATCACTGACCCTGTTGAAAAAAAACAACATATGCTAGTTAGGTATGTTTTGAAGCATGGCTGCTGGTTTAAGCTGGTTCTTAGCTGGTCATGAGCTGGTTTAAGCTGGTCATGTGCTGGTCCAATGCTGGTCCTGAGCAGGAAATAATTGCTTAGGACCAGCATAGGACCAGCTTAAACCAGCTCATGAACAGCTAAGAACTAGCTTAAACCAGCATAAACCAGCTCAAACCAACCAGCAGCTATGCTTCAAAACATACCTAACCAGCATATGCTGTTTTTTTCAACAGGGGACTGCAGTCACAAATATTTGGACTGATTAACTTCAGGGTCACCAACAAGCAGATCGACAGAGGTGTATGATGTTGGACTTACTTCTTGTTCCCACAGAAATTTAGGTCCTGATAACCAGATCGATGAAGGGATGGCTGGTCTTTAAGGCTGATGTTGAAGCTGAAAGTATCATCCTTTGTTGACCACTGAATACCAAGTACAGGTGCATCTCAAATTAGAATGTCGTGAAAAAGTTCATTTTTTCTTGTAATTTATTTAAAAATTGAAACTTTCATATATTTTAGATTCATTACATGTAAAGTAAAACGTTTCAAAAAAATTTTTTTTTAATTTTGAGGATTAGAGCTTACAGCTCATGAAAGTCAAAAATCAGTATCTCAAAATATTAGAATATTTATATTTGAGTTTCAATTAATGACCATCCCTACAGTATAAATTCTGGGTATCTCTTGTTCTTTGAAACCACAATAATGGGGAAGACTGCTGACTTGGCAATGGTCCAGAAGACGAACATTGACACCCTCCATAAAGAGTGTAAGTCACAGAGGGTCATTACTGAAAGGTGTGGCTGTTTACAGAGTGCTGTATCAAAGCATATTAAATGCAAAGTTGACTGGAAGGAAGAATTTGGGTAGGAAAAGGTGCACAAGCAACAGGGATGACTGCAAGCTTGAGAATACTGTCAAGCAAAGCTGATTCAAACACTTGGGAGAGCTTCACAAGGAGTGGACTGAAGCTGGAGTCAGTGCATCAAGAGTCACCACGCTCAGACGTCTTCAGGAAAAGGGATACCAAGCCACTTCTAAACCAGAGACAACATCAGAAGCATCTTACCTGGGCTGTGGAGAAAAAAACTGGACTGTTGCTCAGTGGTCCAAAGTCCTCTTTTCAGATGAAAGTAAATGTTGCATTTCATTTGGAAATCAAGGTCCCAGAGTCTGGAGGAAGAGTGGAGAGGCACATAATCCATGTTGCTTGAAGTCCAGTGTGAAGTTTCCACAGTCAGTGATGATTTGGGCTGCCATGTCATCTGCTGGTGTTGGTCCACTGTGTTTTCTGAAGTCCACAGTCAACGCAGCCATCTACCAGGAAATTTTAGAGCACTTCATGCTTCCTTATGCTAACAAGCTTTATGGAGATGCTGATTTCATTTTCCAGCAGGACTTGGCACCTGCCCACACTGCCAAAGGTACCAAGAGCTGGTTCAATGACCATGGTGTTACTGTGCTTGATTGGCCAGCAAACTCACCTGACCTGAACCCCATAGAGAATCTATGGGGTATTGTCAAGAGGAAGATGAGAGACACCAGACCCAACAATGCAGATGACCTGAAGACCACTGTCAAAGAAACCTGGGCTTCCATACCACCTCAGCAGTGCCACAAACTGATCACCTCCATGCCACGCCGAATTGAGGCAGTAATTAAAGCAAAAGGAGCCCCTACCAAGTATTGAGTACATATACAATAAATGAACATACTCTCCAGAAGGCCAACAATTCACTAAAAATGTTGAAGTATTCTAATTTGTTGAGATAGTGAATTGGTGGGTTTTTGTTAAATGTGAGCCTAAATCATCACAATTAAAAAAAACAAAGACTTAAACTACTTCAGTCTGTGTGCATTGAATTTATTTAATACACGAGTTTCACAATTTAAGTTGAATTACTGAAATAAATGAACTTTTCCACGACATTCTAATTTATTGAGATGCACCTGTACACATTCTGTTGAAGCTGCTTCAAGGTTTAAGTCAAGGGTCTTAGATGTGATATCCCTTTCTGATGGGTCTATGCAACAGAGAAAATCTTCCTCATTTGAGTTGAATTTATGAAGCCGTAAGCCTCTGCATTCACACAGCGCTTGAGCATGAATGATCAGTTTTTTGGATTCAACGACGGAACAGACACTGGTTAACCCATCATCATGGGACGAGTTGGGAGTGAGAACGATTTGGGTTAACCCATCATCTACATAGACGTTCTTTTCAATAAACACTGACGCTGATGATGGGTGATTAGCCTTGGAGACGATGTAGTGCTGAATCGATGGACTGCCATGCGATAGTCTTGAGGCTCTAAGTCTCCACCCTCCCACCATAGAAACGTCAGATAATCGTGTTCATCAGGAGGGACGAGCAACTGTTGAAACATCTTTTCTATGTCGCAGGTGACTGCGACAAGTTTCTCCCTGAAGCTGCAGAGTACTCCCACTAAAGAGTTAATTAGGTCAGGCTCAGTCAGAAGAGTGTACATATTATATTATATGTATATATTAGAGATATACCACAAAACTCAGTTGAACAATCGAACACAACACTCAGCTTATCTGGTTTCTAAGGGTGGTACAGCCCAGTGTGGAATGTACCATACAGTCTCTCCTCCAGGTATTGCTGAGGCTGCTTCAGCAGCAAATTTGTTAATTAACTCCTCGAAGGCCATGTACTGATTGCAATATTGCTTGTTAGACTTGAGCCTTTTCTTCAAACACCTAACAAGGACTACGTACGTTAATTAGAATAGTTTGCTTTCCCCCATGGCATAAACGGATATGACATTTTCAGGGGCGTTTCCAGTAATAACAACCAAGTCTACTATACGTTGAAAATTATGATAAACAAATGAGTAAAATAAACACTAACCATTTCAATATTCAGTATCTATCTATCTATCTATCTATCTATCACAGCTGTTGTAGTGTACAGTTGTCAATTACAGTTGTCGCCTAAAAAGAGCTTGAGATTAAACACATAATGTGTGAATAACTGATAACTGTATTTTCACGGATAATTTATAATACCATAAGCCATATGTTGCTTGCAAAAAAGTATTTTGTTAGAATATCATGCTAACCAGCCAAACCTGGACTCTTTGGTTGTGCTGGCAGTCCATTTAGCACCAGTTCCCAGTGTCTGTATGAGGCTGACATCTAGTGGACATTTACGTATATTATCTGGGAATTTAAAGACACGCCTGTTTTTCTGTCTCTCAAACACAGAACCAGGAAGAATCAGTGTAGAGAAACCGAAACTTAAGTGCTGTTGTCCTGTTGCAACTTTATATCAGCGCTCACATGCAGGAAAATGGCAGAAGCCCGTATTTCAGAGGAGCAGTTCTTGTGTCCGGTGTGTCTGGATCTCCTGAAGGATCCAGTGACCATCCAGTGTGGACACAGTTACTGTATGAGCTGCATTACAGTCTGCTGGAATGAGGAGGATAAGAAGAGAGTCTACAGCTGCCCTCAGTGCAGACAAACCTTCAGTCCAAGACCTGCTTTAGCTAGAAACACCATGCTGGCTGAAGTTGTGGAGAATCTGAAGAAGACTAAACTTCATAGTGTGGTTCCTGCTGGAGCTGGAGATGTTCAGTGTGACGTCTGTACTGGAAGAAAATACAGAGCCATCAAGTCCTGTCTGGTGTGTCTGAACTCTTACTGTCAGAATCACCTCGAACAACATGAGGGTTTGTTTAAAGGAAAGAGACACAATCTGACTGAAGCCACTGGACGACTGCAGGAGATGATCTGCCAGAAACACGACAAGCTTCTAGAGGTTTTCTGTCGCACTGATCAGAAATGTATTTGCTTGCTGTGTTTGGTGGATGAACATAAAAACCATGACACTGTATCAACTGCAGCACAGAGGACAGAGAAAGAGGTGAGGACTGATGAGAAATTAAACTTATGATTAATTTATAGTTGTATTCTTTAAGAGAAAACAAGAAGATAACATTGTTATTTGTTATTTAACAACAATAAATTGTTATAGTTAATAATATGTGTGGTTATATAATAATATGGTTAACATCTTAACCAAGTGATCAATGCCTGAAGCCTGTTTTTCTGTTACGGAATTAAAATAAATAAATAAAAAAGGTTATTGTGATATATTAACTCAGAACTGCGAGATATAAACTCATGACAGACCTGAGTCGTTAAGAGCACATCTTCTTGATTTACATACACATGTTGAGAAAAAATGGTGACATCACGAACGGGGCTATTTCAAATCCTGGCGTATCAAAAGGGTAGAAAACAAAAACTCATATTTTAAACCGAGGAATTAGATTTGAAATATGAAATGTGCAATATTTATTTTGAAGTAAGCTCCTATATGAATAAATATCGAGAACATTTTGAGTTTGCATTTCATAACTAACATTTCAAAAAAGATTTTAGCTACTGATCCGCACCACCAGGGGCATCATGCACTCATTATTTTTGAGGGGGCATGAGTGGGGGGGGGTCGTCATGTGACACACAGCAGCCACAATAGCACTTATGTTCTTATGTTTTATTTTTATTTTTTCCTTTTTATTTGAAACATTCCCAAACACATTAACTATATCATGAAATATCAATGGTAAAAGTAGCCTAATAATGTATTAACTATGCATAAAAACCTGTCTGTTTACTTAAAGGGGTCATATGATGCGATTTCAAGTTTTCATTTCTCTTTGGAGTGTTACAAGCTCGTTACAATGCATGGTTTATAATGGGTTTTATAAACACAGCATCACAATATGGTAAGTGGCATAACATTTCCGTCTCACGCTTGAGGTGATCCAGTGATCATGTGGCCCAAATCAGGCTTGTGACCTGACAGCATATTATGAGAACCATGGTAACCAAGATAAATAAAATAGTGCCTGATAATGGTTAAATGATCATATACATTTTAATGAAGAGTAGTATTGTTTAAATTTAACCTTTGAAATGGCAAGTCAAAACAGAATGAAACTTTATCATTTCAAAATGAAGCAAATCAGTAAATCAGTCAACTGCATTAAACTGCACTTAATTATAATTTTATTATATATTATATTATTATTCTCAGTACAAATAATCTTAGAATCCTTACATAAAGAGAGAGAGAGAGAGAGAGAGAATTTAACCATTATCATGTAATATTTATTTGGTTTACCATGGAGCACATAAATGCACAAGCATTAAATAAAATGATCATAAAAGTATTTTATTTTTATTCAAATATTCGGTATCCGTGTGATGCTGTGTGAGGAACAGATCCAAATTCAAACCATTCATAAGCAATATGTATCTCCTTCCTCTGTAGCTATAGTAACAATTAAAAAATTTGCCGTTTAGAAATTTTACAACAAGTTTTACAGCAGCGATATCAAACGCTCATTGTCTCTCGCCGGTTTCATCATAGATTGCGACATGCCGTGTTTCCGGTGATGCATGTTTTTAATGAGAAACGTGCGCCCTCACGGAGTGGATCGGGATAATATTTTCAGCGTTTAACAACTTAAATTATGCCCTGCTCCTCGCACTAAACTATTATATTCCGCCAGAGAGGACTGCGACTGCAACTCATCTCATTTGGACTTCTGTGGTACTGCTCTTTGACATTTCTGCAATAAATTCTTGTGATTAACGTACATGTGTCTGCCTGTTACGTTTCTCTTATAGACTGTATACTTTATACACTCACTCTTTATTGGTTTATTTGTTCTTTATAAAAACATATTTTTTAATGCAATACGTTTTTTATTGCACAGTTACATGATTTGTGGATTTTAAGGCTGATTTTCTATTCAGTTTAATGTACTTTATTGGCATAGTTTGTGTGTACATTACCAAAACATTTCACAACATGAATAATGGCGATTATAGTAATACACAATGCAATAATATCAAATATTAAGATTCTGTATTGGGTCTGGGCTATAAGGCTCAGGTGTGGCTCAGATCTGGGGATTCTGGTTTACTTAAGGCTGAGAATTGGTACCAATAATAAAACCTGTTTTGGCCCAGTTCAGGGCCAGTTAAGGGTGACTACTGGCTGAGATTCGGGCTGGTTATGGCCCATGTGTTGCCCTTGTCTTTAATCCAGTTCTGGGCCACTTCAGGGCCGTCATTCTTTGCGGTACTTGGGCTGAGGGAAAAGTGATTGTGTGGCCCGGAGCTGGGCCAGAAAACATTTGCTATGTGGGTCGCTTCTCAGAACGATGAGCTTTGTAAAAATCGATGCGTTTCAGAAAGGCGGGGCATAGAGGAGCAACAATAATGTACAGTATGTGGAAAATAATGTTTTTTTTGTTTTTTTGTTATCAACAGTTTTCTTTTTTTTTTTTTTTTTTACACATAACACAACATAACATCCAAAATATAACAAAACAAAACAACAGACACATACTCAAAATAATAATGTGTTTTTTTAACCTTAATCCTCAAACACATTGCATTACACCAAATGCACAAAATGTTATTTTTAGCAACGTCACTTTAAGTAACAGATATGGGTGTCATGCCATAACATAGTTTTAATACGACTGACTTTATATTTAATGTGAATTTAACATTGAAAGTTAATGTGAATAAAAACATTGTAAGTTAGGCTACTTATCATAACACTTTCAATGTACAGAAAGTGAGCAAAGAACATTTAAATTATCAAAGAACATTTTTACTGACAGTCTAGAGTTCAAGCACTCTCAAAAACTCCCGTTAATATCATTGAAGCTGTTTACACTGTGAAATGAATATCTTACTTACAGATTTGTACACACATCTGCACTTTATTGTTTCTAATGAGAGAATTTGTCAGAAAGAGGTAAAAGGAGATCAGAGTGGCAAAGACGAATTATTCTGGAAAGCTAAGGAACAAATTCTCTTCCAGTGATTCTGCTTCAGTGTGGAAAGGTCTGAAAGACATCACCAGTTACAAGACACCATCCCCCAGCACTGTGGAGAATCAACAACTGGCAGACGATCTGAATGAGTTCTACTGCAGGTTTGAAAAACCACCCCACACCCGCCCTTAACACCTCTCCACACAACCATTAACACCTCCAGCAACCCCCCTCTCCCCCACACCTGCACTGAAAATAAGTGAAGATGACGTGCGCCAGGTCTTCAGAAAGAACAAGAGAAGGAAAGCACCAGGCCCAGACGGTGTGAAACCAGTCTGTCTGAAATCCTGTGCTGACCAGCTGGCCCCCATCTTCACACAGATCTTCAACAGATCACTGGAGCTGAGCGAAGTCCCCTCATGCTTCAAATGCTCCACCATCATCCCAGTCCCAAAGAAACCCAAAATGACTGGACTTAATGACTACAGACCTGTGGCTCTAATGTCTGTGGCCATGAAATCATTTGAAAGACTGGTTTTGGCTTATCTGAAAGACACCACTGGACCCTTACTGGACCCCCTGCAGTTTGCCTACAGAGCAAACAGGTCTGTGGACGATGCAGTCAACATGGGACTGCACTTCATCCTGCAGAATTTGGACAGACCGGGGACTTATGTGAGGATCCTGTTTGTAGACTTCAGCTCCGCTTTTAACACCATCATCCCATCACTTCCAACCCAAATTAACTCAGCTCTCTGTACCCACCTCCATCTGTCAGTGGATCACCAACTTCCTGACAGACAGGCAGCAGCTAGTGAGGCTGGGAAAATTCTCATCCAGCACCCGTACGATCAGCACTGGAGCTCCTCAGGGATGTATTCTCTCCCCACTTCTCTTCTCCCTCTACACGAACGACTGCACATCTAAAAACCCCTCTGTCAAGCTCCTAAAGTTTGCAGATGACACCACAGTCATTGGCCTCATTCAGGATGGTGACGAGTCTGCTTACAGACAGGAGGTTAAGGAGCTGGTTGTCTGGTGCAGTCTTAACAACCTGGAGCTTAACATGCTCAAAACTGTGGAGATGATCTTGGACTTCAGGAGAAACCCCCTTGCTCTCCCCCACTCACCATCATGAACAGCACTGTGACTGCAGTGTCACATTGAGTCGATTGTGAAAAAGGCCCAGCAGAGGTTTTATTTCCTTCGCAGGAAGTTCAACCTGCCACAGGAGCTGCTTAAACAGTTCTACTCTGCCATCATTGAATCCATCCTCTGCACATCAATAACTGTCTGGTTCAGCTCAGCTACCAAATCTGACCTCAGAAGACTACGGAGGGTAGTCCGGACTGCTGAGTGAATCATTGGTACAACCCTCCCTACTCTCCAAGAACTGTACTTATCCAGAGTGAGCAAAAGGGCTGGTAAAATCACTCTGGACCCCTCACATCCAGCACACTCCCTCTTTGAACTGTCGCCGTCAGGTCGACGCTACAGAGCACTGCGCACCAGAACGGCCAGACACAGGAACAGTTTCTTCCCCCAAGCTGTCCATCTCATGAACACTTGACTATAAACACACAATGGAACACACAAAACTATTATACATTATTTATTCATCACAAATACTTATTTGCATTTCAAATTTGCACATATCATACCTGTACATACATAACTGTCTATATTATATATTGTGTTTTTGCTTGTTTGTACAATGCCTATTTTGTATATTTGTATATTATTCTTTTTGTATCTGTGTCCTGTCCTGTTGCTCTCATTCTGTTGCACTGTGGAGCATCTGTCGCTATAACAAATTCCTTGTATGTGTAAACATACCTGACAATAAAGCTCATTCTCATTCTCTCATTCTAATTCAGTCAGCGAGCGAGTGAAGAAAAACACCGGCATTTCAGCTATAACTCATCTGAACACCTCTGATTGGTCATTGCATTCATAAGCTCAACAGAATTGAGTGTGATTGTTATAATGCAGAGCTGTACAAACGCATCTTTCTCTGGCCAGCGAACACAGATTTGAATTTAGCAGCTGATGATATGACGCGCTGAACGTTCTAATCATGCCGGTGTGATTGTATCAAATATAGAAAATATTATTCGGCAATTTTTTTTGTGTGTCTTTTTTAAGCTGCATTCAAAATCCACTTGGCTCAAAAATCTGAGGGGGCACGTGCTCCCTTACTTTGAATGCACGCCTCTGCACTCCACCAATATTGGATTCACACAACCTTTATATAATGATTTAGTATGGGATATTTTAGGTACAACGGTTAAGGCGCCTTTGATATTATTTTAATCTAAACCACTAGATGGCACAAAAATATGGTGTAGCACTTTCCAAAACATCCGCTTTTCAAGATGCACGTGCAGATTTGTCTGATCTTTGACTCGATCGCGCGCAGCAGCGCAAAGTTGATTCTGTGCTTACTTGATCTAATATTTTATGTTTTTTAAAATGTTGTAGATTTAAGTAGCAAATGAGAATCGCTAAAAATAATGCATATATTTTGAGACAAAGGTCTTCTTTATGATTTTCAGTTTTGTTTAAGATAATTAAAGCAACAGTTTTTTAAAAAAAAACGAAAGCATATGTAAAAATATGGTATTTAGGGTAAAAAGCGCTCCTGCTGTTAGGGCTAAAGGCGCAGAGTAATTAACATGATAATTAATATATCGCTGACTTTTCCATTTGTTGACATGACATGGTTAGATTCAGATGGTAAATATCATATATTATGTTGGGTGTCCATATTAGAGATAATCACCATGTTTAGAATGAAACCATCATATTTAAAAACATGATATTAATCATATATAATAAAATATAATTTGTTGTTACTACTGTAAATACATATTCAATTATTATTGGATCTCCTTCAATACTTTCAGAATCTTTACTTAATAAAATGATTTGGTTTCTGTATTTTAAAATATATTTTTTATATTAAAGGTGGGGTAAGTGATTTCTGGTAGCCAATGTTGACATTTGAAATCACCAAAACAAACACGCCCCTACCCCAAAAGGGTCTCGCCCCTATTTTGATAGCTCCGCCCTACACATACATACGGCAACGATTAGTTCTGTGAAACAAAGCAAAACCAATGTTACTCACCTATCGAGAAGAAACAAAGCAACCTCGGCGCCCGATCGCAGGCCTTCCCGCTCCTTGACTTCTCTCCAGCACTGGAAAGCTGATCCGATATTTACACGGGTCCTTATCGTAACCGTGTCTACACCGGACACGAGCGGGGCGGTGTGGTGCGACAAAATACTATAGAACTCATTATAATCAGTGATGCTGTCTTCACTGGATGCCGCACCGCGACACGACCAATCTCCGACAGTAAACTGCTGCTTCCATTTATGACATATTGACACAAATTTCAAATGATTTTCAGCGGTCGCTTTGTCGCATCCAGTGTAGACAGACCACGACAGGACAACTGTTGCGTCCGGTGTAGACGCGGTGTAAGCCATCTTTTGTTCCGCAGACGTTTTCCTCTTTTGTTTTTTATCCGCCATCTCTATCTTTCTGTCGTCGCTCGGCTAATGTCTGCCATGTGCACTGATGAGCGCTCTCTCCTCGCATCATGAGTAGACATGCCCCTTACTGCTGATTGGCTACAAGTTTGTTTTGGTACTCGGCCCGACTCCGTTTTCTAAAGCGTTTTTGAAAAAATGCACACCCCACCTTTAACATATTTTAATGACAGTATGTTTATTGAACAAAAATGTATTTTATTTTTCAAAATAAGCAGAAAATAGTACAAACTTTGCTAAAGTGATTGTTTTGAACAAGTATTAACTTAACCATTATTAAAAAAAAAAAACATTATTTTAGCTGAAGTATTTGTATCAATACCGTTTGCCCCGTGTGTGGGGTAAAAGGCCCCTCTTGCCATCTCATACATTTATAAGATTTTTAAACAAAATAAACAACTTGAATGATTTATTTTCACACAAAATCTGTTGCTCCATTAATGTTCAATACAACATATATATTTTTTCTGCAATTATAAATTTTAGGCGCAGTGAATAGCACATTTTTTCTTAAGGTGGGCCTTTAGCCCCATTGTACCCTATATTATGTAATGTAATATTTTAAAGCTTTTTTTCCTCAACAGAGAGACTTGAAGGAGATGCAGCTGAACTGTCAGCAGAGAATCCAGCAGAGAAAGAAAGATCTCCAGCAGCTGAGAGAGGCTGTGGTGTCTCATAAGGTGAGTCTGGAGAAGAAGAGAAGTTTGTCTCAGTCTCAGTTCAGACTCACTGAAGCCTGAATCACTGTGTGTCCTAACAGCGCTCTGCAAAGACAGCAGTGGAGGACAGTGAGAGGATCTTTACTGAGCTCACCCGCTCCATTCAGAGAAGCCGCTCTGAGCTGATACGGCTGATCAGAGATCAGGAAAAGCAAGAAGTTAGTCGAGCTGAAGGACGACTGGAGCGACTGGAGCAGGAGATCAATGATCTGAAGAGGAGAGACGCTGAGCTGGAGCAGCTTTCACACACACAGGATCACATCCAGTTCCTGCAGGTAACACACATCTAGAAGAACACCACAGTGAGATCTGATAATACACAACACTTTCACTAAATTTTCTGATGTTTTGATCAATTAACGTTTATAACTTCACCAATATTATGAACAGATGTTGCATTATTCATGATAGTAGAATTATCAGAGTAAATGCTGTCAGGTGATTATATCAGTCAACAGAGAGACAGACTCTCCATTTCTCTTCATTTCTTCAGTTTGTGTGTATTTGTCTTTATTCTGATGATTGTGTCTGTGTCTTTGTGTGTCTGTAGAGTTTGCAGTCTCTGTCTGGTCCACTATGGGAATCTACAGACAGCACAGCACAGCACATAGCTGTCAGTTCTCAGCTGACTTTTGATGAAGTGAAAAAATCAGTTTCTCTACTGAGAAAAGAGCTCGAGGATTTTTGCAAATATGAAATAGAAATGATATCTGATAAAGGTAAAATATTGGACGTTGATTTGCTCACAAAAATAAATAAAGCATGATTTACTGTCAGCAATATAATGTAAAAACTGTTTTAAAACTGAAAACATCTACTGGT
The DNA here is from genome assembly GCA_027422415.1 of Schizothorax lantsangensis. NCBI lineage: Eukaryota > Metazoa > Chordata > Actinopteri > Cypriniformes > Cyprinidae > Schizothorax > Schizothorax lantsangensis. Next base: position 3,258,113 of record CM049845.1, read on the forward strand.
TTCCATAGTGAAATGCGTCGAGATCATTCCCTCCCCTGAACCCAAAACCAGAGAGGAGTTCCTACAGTGTAAGTTACTATGAAGACATACAAGCACAGAAATGTATTTATATAGCTGTGGATGGAACAAGCGGCTCAGAAATCTGAGATGAGTTTGAAAATCTGGGATTCAAGAAGTAATTTTAACCAGGAAATATACTGAAAGCAGTATGATATAAAATAATATGATGCGCCTAATCAGATCCATGTAATTGAGTGTCATTGATCATTTGACTCTTTGTACAGATTTTCTTCCATTAAAACTAGGGCTGTCAGTCGATTAAAATTTTTAATCTAATTAATTACAGGGTGCTGCGATTAATTAATTGCAAATTAAATTTGGCTGTGAAAATAACCTCATAACATAATTTAAAGCTATTATTTTGTTAAATGTTTAGGCTACAATGGCCTAGAATAAAGTATGAAACATAACAGAAGATAATTTGAGAAACATCTCAGTATTTTTGTTCATGCAATGAAAGTCACTGGTATCCAAACCAGCTCCCCAACTGTCTTTAAAACACCTTCTTTTATGTTGTGCAAGAGAAAGTAAGTCATTCAGGTTTGAAACAACACGAGGGTGAGTAAATGATGACAGAATTGATTTATTGATTTATTTTTGGTGAACTATCCCTTTAATGTTTTTTTATTTATTTATTATTTTAATAAATTAAATGATACTCTAAAGAAGAAACTAAAACTACCAGCAGGTGGCGCTAAATGTCTTTATGAGTCGGTTCGTTCAGGAATGAACTAAATGGCTCCCTTTATGAATGGGCCTTTGAATCATTGATTCATACGATTTGTTTAAAACGTGGCTTCATTCAGAAACTAAACACCGCACAACAATTCTGCTGTGTCTTTATAGGTAATATTTTCGTTGGCAAAATTGAACAAAAACACAGAATATTGTGTTTAAAATATATCAACTACTTATTTACTATAAAATCACATTTGCACCTTATTCAGTCTATGATTTGCACTCGTGTTCTTCGTGACAAAAACAGCACTCGTGTGACAGGCTATTGCTCTCACTGCTGGTGTGATATCGCTTATCATATGATATAAATATGAGAGAAAAACTCATACAGGGGCATTTTTGCCCCAATATCTTGAATTTTAGGGCATAACTTCGTTTATGGGTTTGTTGCCCTGCATCATATTTGTCAACAGTCAGGTATGAAATATAAGATGATGTACAGGTTTGGGGGCGGGGCCAGTGCGTTAACTGCGTTAATATATTTTAATCGCGTTATTTTTTCATAACTAATTAATTAAGTTAACGCATTAAACTGACAGCCCTGATTAAAACACAAGATGCTTTTTTAATGATCTCAAATCATGCTGGAGAATCCTGAAAACCTGATAGTCAGAAAGTCTTCTTCAGATCTCTGGGTTTTTCAGCTCAAAATATCAGAAACTAATTGGTAGTGCACAGTTCTAGCTAGAGAGACCTGTTTAAACTGATTTTAATATATCAAATCCAAGTATTTCTCAGCTGTAAAATGTTTTAGCTGTTTGGTATTTCAACTACATATTATTTCACCTTTATCTAAAAAAATAAATATATATATTTTAATTAAATTTAAGTGAGATTCAATCAATTAAAACACACAAAGATACATTTATTAGACACATCAAGTTGTTTTCTCTGAAGTGTTGAAGTACTGTTACCTGTTTTGTCTCCACCAGACTCCTGCCAGTTGACTCTGGATCTGAACACAGTGAATCCAGTCCTCAGACTGTCTAATGGGAACAGTGTGATTTTCCAGGGTGACACAATCTATAGGTATCCAGAACATCCAGACAGATTTGATTACTGGGAGCAGGTGTTATGCAGAAAGAGAGTGTGTGGACGCTCTTACTGGGAGGTTGAGCGGAGTGTGAATGGTACTGTGGATGTAGCAGTGTCATATAAGAACATCCGCAGGAAGGGAGAGGTTGAGAGGAGGGATTGCTTATTTGGATGTAATGATCACTCCTGGAGTTTATGTTGCTCCAAATACGCTGGATACTCATTCAGTCACAATAACATAGAGACTGATCTCTCTGTGAAGCCCATCATCAGTAGAATAGGAGTGTATGTGGATCACAGTGCAGGAACTCTGTCCTTCTACAGCATCTCTGACACAATGAGACTCATCCACACAGTCCAGACCACATTCACTCAGCCGCTCTATCCTGGGTTTAGAGTTTATTATGGAACAACAATGAAACTCTGTGATTTATCAAAATAGAGATATTCTACCAAAATGTTTTGTTAAACCATTTCTTTGAACTGCATTATGAGTAAAAATTAGATGAGTAAAAATTGAATCAATAAATAAATATACTGTAGAGGTTGCTGAATATATGTTTGAAATTCAGTTAAAGATATTCTCATAACATTCATCTAATAATGGTCACAATATAAAAGTGGGATAAGAATAAAAATGAAAAAATAATCATTGACTAACAGCACAGGCATGACCATGTGTTTTTGGACCCCTTGATTGTATATCAAACAACTAAAAATCAAGTCAGAAATCTTGGGGTGATTCTGGAGACAGACCTTAGCTTCAGTAGTCATGTCAAAGCAGTAACTAAATCAGCATACTTTCATCTCAAAAACATTGCAAGAATTAGATGTTTTGTATCCAGTCACGACTTGGAGAAACTTGTTCATGCCTTTATCACCAGCAGGGTGGATTATTGTTATGGTCTCCTCACCGGCCTTCCAAAGAAGACCATTAGACAGCTGCAGCTCATCCAGAACGCTGCTGCCAGGATTCTGACTAGAACCAGAAAATCTGAGCATATCACACCAGTCCTCAGGTCCTTACACTGGCTTCCAGTTACATTTAGGATTGATTTTAAAGTACTTTTACTCGTTTATAAGTCACTCAATGGCCTAGGACCTAAATACATTGCAGATATGCTCACTGAATATAAACCTAACAGACCACTAAGATCATTAGGATCGAGTCAGTTAGAAATACCAAGGGTTCACACAAAACAAGGGGAGTCCGCTTTTAGCTATTATGCCGCCCGCAGTTGGAACCAGCTTCCAGAAGAGATCAGATGTGCTAAAACATTAGGCACATTTAAATCCAGACTGAAAACTCATCTGTTTAGCTGTGCATTTGTTGAATGAACACTGTGCTACGTCCGAACTGACTGCACTGTATTTTATGTATAATCATATTCTATTTAACTGTTTTAAATTTCATTTTAAATCAATTTCTATAACTTTTTAAAATTCCTTGTTTTTATTATTTTTAATTACTTGTTTTTATTGCTGTGAATGACTATTTCACTTTCTTTTATGTAAAGCACTTTGAATTACCACTGTGTATGAAATGTGCTATATAAATAAACTTGCCTTGCCTTGCCTTGCCTATATTACAGTGTGTTGCTTGACTTATGTCTATGTTTATTGCTATTATTATTATTATTATTATTATTATAAATAAAACATTAGGCAGTAATGTGACCTGATGGACTGTACCTGTACTGATTGTCCTGTGACATTTTTATGCAGTATTTATAATTGAATATGAAGTGTCTACAGCCCTGACCACAGATCATATTAACTTGCTATGTAATCAAGTTCAAGTTCAAGTTCAAGTTGAGCTTTATTGACATTCCGCTACATGTGGGGACATACAGTGGAACAAAATGTCGTGCCTCACAGGTCCCCGGTGCTACATAAATACAGACATACAACAATGAAGTAAAACACTATAAACCTATACACAACTAACCTACTGACAGATTTGACTAAGTATACTCTATGTAAATGTTTACCCTATGCAACTAAAGATAAAAAATACAAACTATACAAACTATGCGAATGCTTCACATAAATAATGTACATGTGCAGAGAGAAACATTGTGAGTCAAGCAGCTGGCTGGGGAACAGTACAAGATGATTTGTAGTAGTGCATGAGCATGTAAACATACATATATTGCTGAGTCTTTTGTGGGATTGTGTACACACAGCAGTGTGTGAAAAGTGTCTAGTGCGCATAGAGGAGAGTGTGTTACTACAGGTGGTTTGTACAGGCCCACTCACCTGTGTGTAGCACACTTGAATTGCACAAAAAAAGTTCACACAGTTTTTTCTTTGGTGTGGTAAGGTTGGGGGGTGTTGGGAGAGGGGAGAGGGGAGAGGGGAGAGGGGGGGAGGGGGGTCCATGTTTCAGGAGGTAGGGGGTTTGCATGGGGTTTCAGAGGGGGGTGGGGTGATCTGAGTTCAGGGCTCTCACAGCCTGGGGGAAAAAGCTGTTGAGCAGTCTGGTGGAGCGGGCTCTGATGCTCCGGTACCGTCTTCCTGATGGTAGGAGCTGGAAGAGACTGTGGGTGGGGTCCTTCACGACGCTGTTGGTTTTGCTAGAGCATCGTGCAAGGAAAATGTCCAGGATGGATGGGAGAGGGGCACCGATGATCTTTGCAGCCGTGTTCACTGTCCGCTGGAGGGTCTTGCGGTCAGCAACTTCCTCCACCCTCTTCGCCACAAGAACCATAATCCACCAGATAGAAGTCATAGAAGTCATACTAAATAAACAGTCCAAATAATATAATTCAAACACATCCAAAACCAAATAAGAAAATAAGTTAGACATTTCATACACATTATAACATCACTTACTTTAAATTGAGCATTAAAACAAATGTTTCCCAACAAGGACTCAAGGAGCACATGGCAAAGCCATGGCCTGCGTCCCAATGTGCATACTATCCATCCTAAATTCTGTGATAGTAGTAATTTTCAATACTATTTAGGGCAGATAGGGTGGATAGTTGTCACAGTCACCAGTTGAACTACACTGCATTTCCCAGCATCCCTCTGGCCACTCACATGCACTCCGTCATTATCACTCACACCTGACCTCTATCAGGGAATCCTCCACACCTGTTACTACCAATCATGCTCCCTATATAACAGCACTCAATCCAGACACTCATTGTCTGGTCTCGAGGTTACAAGCTCTTCATCTGTCTTATCACTTACCTGCTGGATCCTTGAAGCCCTGTGGATGTCTTCCTCAAGTTGATGCTACTGAAGGGAAAGATAAGGATGATTAATTCCTCAGTGTATTAAGCTTCATTGAAATCTGAGTTATATCACTTACCTGTTGAGGTTATCTTCAGTTTGTTTAATAAAGAAGCTTTTACCTTACTCACCCTTGTATGCCTCTCCATCCAATGTGTGACAGAAGATCAGACCCTAAAAGAGAAGGTTTCAGTGGCATGGATTTTAATAGTGATCCTCCTGAGGAGTACCTGCTCCATCTTCATCAAGACGGTCATTCTCTGGAGAGTTATGTGGAGGAGTTTGTGGAACATGTCCATTGCGTGAGTTGGAGCGATTCTGTTCTGAATTACATGTTGCTGGATGGGCTGGATGATGACTTGCTAGTTACCCTTATGCTTCCGGATGCTGGAGAATTATCTCTGGTGGATTTTGTTAATCGAGTCCTCCAAGTAATGGGTTCCAGTTGCTATGTGGGTGAAGTGGACGAAGAATCACATGATGTCTCTCCAGTTCCGTCCTGTGGCGGGTGGATCGCTCAAGCTCACCTCAAGCCCCCACCTGAATCCTCCACATCCTTAATCTTCCCTCTACAGATTACTTCCGTCCTGATATCCACTCCATCGGGCCCTTCAAAGTCATCACCTATCATGGCCGCTCATCAGTCAAGTTTGCCGGGGGCTCCAAAGCCAAGTCCACCGGCCGCCTACCAATTCAGCTCACCAGCCACACCGAAGTCACCACCTGTTAAGCCCATCAGTCTCGAAGCTGCATGCCTGGCCAGTGGTCCAGACCACACCAGTCCTCCGGTGTTGCCCCGAGCCCGGAAGTGGGTTTCGAACAGTGCTGACTTGGGGGCTAAGGTTGCAGACCCATACAAAGATTGTCATATGGATCCCCTTGAGCAACTATGTTCCATCTATCAAAATGGCCGTCCCCTAGAGGAGTATATCCATGAGTTCCTCACCTGCTCACGGCAGATTTCCCTTGACCGGTGGACCCTTCTGGACTGTTTTTGGAGTGGTTTGGATGAAGAGATTGCTCAGCGGATGCCAGGGGCCGGGTCCAGCTGGACTCTGCCCGATTACATCAACCTGGCTCGGTTTGTCAGTAGATCCCGTCTTCTCACTGTCAGCCCAGCAGCATCATCCCTTCGTCCCATCCATCTCAAGCCAAGTCCACCCGCAGCTGACCAATCGTGCCCGCCGGCCGCCGCTGACTCCAGCGCTGCGCACGCTCCAGTGCCAGCTCCTCGTAAGCGCTTGGCCGTGCCTGCTCCACGACAGCGCCCTCCAGAGCCCACTCCTCACATATGTCTTCCAGTGCCTGCTCCACGTAAGCGCAACCCCATTTGTGATCCCAGTCCAGGAGAATCCAGTTCTCAAGCCACGGCCAGGAGTGCCGATCCCAGAGAATCCAGTTCTCAAGCCACGGCCAGGAGTGCCGATCCCAGAGAATCCAGTTCTCCAGCCACGGCCAGGAGTGCCGTTCCCAGAGAATCCAGTTCTCCAGCCACGGCCAGGAGTGCCAATCCCAGAGAATCCAGTTCTCAAGCCACGACCAGGAGTGCCGATCCCAGTTCCAGGGAATCCAGTTCCCCGTTGAGCCCAGGAAGGACACCTGATCCCTATTCCAACCCTCCTACATCTTCACTGGTCTCAGCCAGCTCCGCTCCTCAAGAGCGCCCTCAAGCGCCCGCTCCTCAAAAGCGCTCTCAAGCGCCCGCTCCATCCGAGCACCCTCAAGCACCCAATCCATCAGAGCACCCTCAAGCACTCACTCTTCTAGAGCCTCATCCTGTTACCAAGACTGGCCCAGAGAGGGTCACAAATTCCAAGATCCCAGCTCCAGAACCAGTTCTAGTGCTCGAGTTCGTGCTAATGCTAACGTCAGTCCTAAAGATCAAAGAAGTCATTCAGGAACCCCTTGAATGTACCGCCTTGACCAGAGAGGTCGTCGGGGAACCTATGGCTTACCCTATTACTGCCGTAGTAATCATTGGTAATCTGTCTGTGGCCTATGTTTCAGCTTCATCTACTCCGCCCTGGTGGGCTTCAGTTCCGCCCTGGTGGGCTTCAGCTTCGTCTGCTCCACCCTGGGGGGCTTCAGTTCTGCCCTGGTGGGCTTCGGCTTCGTCTGCTCCGCCCTGGTGGGCTTCGTCTGTTCCGCCCTGGTGGGCTTCAGTTCCGCCTTGGTGGGCTTCGGCTTCGTCTGCTCCGCCCTGGTGGGCTTCGGCTTCATCTGCTCCACCCTGGCTGGATTCCTACTCTATTTTCCCTCCATGGATAGCCATTGCATGGACCGGGCACTCCATCCCTCCTGGTTCCTCGTATGCTCCGCCTCTGGAGCGTCTGGAAGCCGCTCCTTCGAGGGGGGGTACTGTCACAGTCACCAGTTGAACTGCACTGCATTTCCCAGCATCCCTCTGGCCACTCACATGCACTCCGTCATTATCACTCACACCTGACCTCTATCAGGGAATCCTCCACACCTGTTACTACCAATCATGCTCCCTATATAACAGCACTCAATCCAGACACTCATTGTCTGGTCTCGTGGTTACAAGCTCTTCATCTGTCTTATCACTTACCTGCTGGATCCTTAAAGCCCTGTGGATGTCTTCCTCAAGTTGATGCTACTGAAGGGAAAGATAAGGATGATTAATTTCTCAGTTTATTAAGCTTCATTGAAATCTGAGTTATATCACTTACCTGTTGAGGTTATCTTCAGTTTGTTTAATAAAGAAGCTTTTACCTTACTCACCCTCGTATGCCTCTCCATCCAATGTGTGACAATAGTATGCACATTGAGACGCATGGTTGTTTTGAGAAAACATGTTGCCCTCTAGTGCTCCTAGTAGTGAGGAAGAGAACGAGCCCTATAACAGGCTTGCAACTGTTATAACCTGAACAAGCTAATTATGGTCTACAGGATTACTAGAAAATTTAACATTCCAGGCTGATGAGTTGTATTAAGCTAAACTCTGCAGGACTGTGGACTCCATGGCTGGATCTGAAGAACCCTGCTGTAGACCTTGAGTGAGCGGGAATGAGTGTGTTTTTCCTTTTAAAATTTAATGCTCTTAAATTGCTGTTTGACCATCTCTAGATCCCCTTTCACTCTGCACTTTGGTCCCGGAAAATTGCCGGAGTGATTTCTGTGTGAATGCAAACACGTCCTGGGATTGATTCCGGGATTGATCCCGGGTTGGGTACCTAGTAACATTGCCGGGTTCAGTCCCGGAACGAGCTCTGTGTGAAAAAAAGCCGGAGCCAATGCCGTAACAGATGTGTCGTAGTGATGACGTAGTTATTGTGCGACTCTTTGAGCGGGTGTTTTCAATAATACAGCCCTGCAGTGCCGGAGGGACAGTGCGAAAGTGCTGCCGCCACTGATCGGCGGTAAAGTTCTCGAGGACATTGGACCAAAATACAGCCCCTTGAGGTCTTCGTAACATCCACATTCTTCGCTCAGAAACACCCAGCTGCATGAGCCGTGTAAACAGAGTTGTAGCTTTTAGCATGCGATGGCGCCTCCGTGCTCTAAGTCTCGCTGCTTCATATTGTTTTCTACTTTCGGCCAATTTTGCTTCCAGCGTACGCGTTACCTCATCAACTCTCCGAAAAGACGTCAATATCGCAAAAAATGTTGTAATTTGAGCATTAAGCATATTATACATAAATAACAACGTCCCAAGTAGCTGATCAGCTGCCATGTTTATAAAGCAATACAAACACTTCCGCTTTGCTTCTTCTCATTCTTCCTGTTTCTTGGCTGTCTAGCGTTTTCGACTCGTACATTATACGTCACATGATGACGTTACGTGTCATTCCGGGACCTTTACAGGTTGTGTGTTAACGCACGCACAGATTCCGGGAAATCACTGGCAGTGTGAATGCAGCAAATCTGATGATCCGGGAACAATTGCCGGAACACATTACCCGTGTATTTTCCGGAATCTCTCTGTGAAAGTGGCTTAAGACTCTTTCTCACAGTTTGCAGGTGATGGCAGTTATTCTGATAAATATTTTTTGCAATTTATAGTTCTATATGCTTTTAAATTATTTTACTGATGCTGTCTGGACATATTCAGCCTAATCCTGAGCCTGCCACCTCTATGCAATGTTCAATGTTAGAAGTCTTTTTTGATCCAAATCTTTGCTTAAAGTTAGCATGAAATAAACAAATAAATAAATAACATGTTTTCTATGTTAGAAGTCTTGTTTGATCCAAAACTTTGCTTAAAGTCAGCATGAAATAAACAAACAAATAAATAACATGTTTTCTATGTTAGAAGTCTTTTTTGATCCAAATCTTTGCTTAAAGTCAGCATGAAATAAACAAACAAACAAACAATCAATCAAATAAATAAATAACATGTTTTCTATGTTAGAAGTCTTGTTTGATCCAAAACTTTGCTTAAAGTCAGCATGAAATAAACAAACAAACAAACAAATACATAAATAAATAAATAAATAAACATGTTTTCTATGTTAGAAGTATTTTTTGATCCAAATCTTTGCTTAAAGTCAGCATGAAATAAACAAACAAAAAATAAATAAATAAATAAATAACATGTTTTCTATGTTAGAAGTCTTTTTTGATCCAAATCTTTGTTTAAAGTCAGCATGAAATAAACAAACAAACAAACAAATAAATAAATAACATGTTTTCTATGTTAGAAGTCTTTTTTGATCCAAATCATTGTTTAAAGTCAGCATGAAACAAACAAACAAACAAACAAACAAATACATAAATAAATAAATAAATAAACAAACACGTTTTCTATGTTAGAAGTATTTTTTGATCCAAATCTTTGCTTAAAGTCAGCATGAAATAAACAAACAAAAAATAAATAAATAAATAAATAACATGTTTTCTATGTTAGAAGTCTTTTTTGATCCAAATCTTTGTTTAAAGTCAGCATGAAATAAACAAACAAACAAACAAATAAATAAATAAATAAACACGTTTTCTATGTTAGAAGTCTTTTTTGATCCAAATCTTTGTTTAAAGTCAGCATGAAATAAACAAACAAAAACAAACAAACAAACAAATAAATAAATAAAACACGTTTTCTATGTTAGAAGTCTTTTTTGATCCAAATCTTTGCTTAAAACTCAGCATGAAATAAACAAACAAAAAATAAAAAAATAAAAAAATAACACAAGTTTTCTAAATTAGAGAACTGAGAATTTGTGCTGCAGGTCTTTAATGATAAAAACTGTTCAGGAGTTTGGAGGAGCCTGTCTTAAGGTGGCTCCTGGACCAGGACTGAAAACCAATGATTTAGGGGACATTTACACAACACCATTCTTAACTAAAAACAGAAAACGTTTTATGCATTTTGGCCATTCATTTACACAACAACAGCGTTTTGGGGGGGCTGAAAATGCAAACATTTGAAAACGGGTTTCAAAGAGCAAGTTTGTGAAAACAACACTAGGGCTGCCCTCAACTAAAGATTGTTCTAGTCAACTAATAGTCGTCCATTTAAGCTATTAGTTGACTAATGACTCATTTATATTAATTGTATTACTTACAGTTTTTTACGATTGCTTAGGCACAATTTTAAAAACAAGGCTCATTTTGTCAAAACACTACACACAGTTCACACATCCAGACACACAAGTATCAGAACACCTCAGATCTTTTGCAAAATGAAACACTTTATTCAAAACCTTACAATAATTTAACAAAACCCATTTTCAGTACCGTATGATACACACATGGTTAATACAGTCAGATTCTGTTTGAACCACTTACACACTGCTGTGCTCAATATTAAACACTTGTTACATTTCTACATTTCTAATGATACAGTCTGGGTTTGATTATTTTGATTTTTTTTTAGATGATGTTAAAGAACATGAATTTACCAAACACAATACAAGTGTTGCACACTGATGAAAGTATTTATTTCTCACCACATTGTAAAATCCTTCAGTACATCATTGCAATTAGGCTGAAAATCAGAACATATTATAAATACATTATAGTACATAAACTAAAAAAAAAAAAAAAACACCTTAGCATCATCTCTTCATGTAGCTGGATATGGCCACTTCGTCCACATCACAGGCAATCTTCAGGAAGAATCTTCTCGAATGGCGACTTCATCCTTGCCCAGACTCTGCATCTATTAGGTCACAGGCCTCCTCCATAGCTTGAATGAGGGGAATAACATAGGGTCGGAGATCATAAACCTTGTAGTGTAGTGTTTTGCAAAAAGTGTGAGGCTGAGAATGTGCTTATAGTTGTGCAGATTTGGGCTGAGGTTTTGCTCCTTGGGTGTCAGGTTTCACTAATTGTGTTATTTTTTATTTTAGTGTGTAAGCATTCGTAAAAAACTGTAAACAAATACTTGTGGGGCCTTTAAAATAGACTATTCCACGCATAAGCGCATACATAAAGCTTGCCACAAAGCACAGGCAAATGTATAAAGTTGCTATTCATAATACATATTTGAGGTGGAAGAGTGTATATAAAACATATTTGAGGTGGAAGAGCGTATATAAAACATATTTGAGGTGGAAGTTTCTTCTTGTCAACTAACGTTTAGTCGACTATTAGGGGGCAGCCCTAAACACTAGGCCTACCATGATCGTATTTGTATAAACTACAAAAATGTGCATGTGTATTACAGTGCAATATAGTGTTTTTAGTTGTTTTTGCGGATCTGTGTGAACAGGCATCATTATGACAGCATAGTCATCTGTATGCAAAACTTTTCCATTTTGTAATACATCGTTGTTGTGTAACGTTAGACTGCCTTAGTCTGTGTAAACCCTGCCCGTTTCTTACAATCCACTGTAATCTTGCATTCAGATCTGCCTCAATTCAATCAACAACCGATGGATATAGCAAAGTCACCATCCTACATTTTTCTTTTCCTTTTTGATAACCCATTTCACTGTATATCACAAAATGAAAGAAATGATCTGATGCTACTTCCGATACATCATGTTACATCTCCCTTTTGTATCTGGGCCATAACATAAAAAAGGAAACGAGACGGCACTCAACAGTTAAGAATAAAGCTCTTTTCAGTAGTTTATTTACAAACTAAATAACACTTATTGAAAGTATAGAGTAGCTTCAAGGCTAAGGAGTGTGCAAAACCAAATAAAAAAAAGTTCACTACATGGGAGTAAGAAAGTCTAAATAACCTATCAAATAAAAGTCAAATAAAACAACAAAATACTTCCTTACTAACCCAATAAAAGAGCAAAAGATTCAAACAGCTTCTACACTCAATAACAATACAGCAACACCACGTGCACCACAGCAGAAACAACAGCTTTTCATTTAAACAATATAGTTTAGCACACACACTCAGTTATAAAGCACAGTGTCTGGGACAGAGGAACACTTCCTGAAGAAAATTCCCTCTTCAAACAGCCTGTTCCTTCTGAAAATACAAGCTCCTCTCCTCAGTCACTGATGAGAAACAGCTGACACCAATCAAGAGAGGATAGGGCGGAACAGAGGAGAAGAAACAGGCAGAACAGAAAAACTACATTTCCCAGCAGGCTGTAAACCAACTGGGATAAACAATACCACATACAGACACTACAGTAAAATTGAACAACAATAAATGAATATACGTCCTGGAACATAACATTGCGACTTGTGCTGTGCTGAAAATCCTTACCTAATTTGGTGATCTCAGTAAAATTGACTTGCCTTTTAAAAATTGTTTATAAATCTCTCATTATTACCAACTCTTGAATTCAACTTGCTTTCTTTCAATTAATACAGCTTTTGTATTTCTTTTTGGAACTGATTGATCATAGGCCTCACTGATCTGAGCTTATGCACCTCTTGAGTTAAAAAAATAATAAAAAAAATTATAATTTTGGCAATATTCACTCAAAAACTGAGGAGTGTTAAAATAGGGTGACCATACGTGCCATTTTCCCCGGACGTGTCCTGGCCAGGATTTCTATATTGCCTAAAATATTTAGGTTTTGGCTTTGTTTGCATGTGCAGACCGATCGGTGTATGACATCAGTTTCTTATGTTTTCGAAACGCTCTTGAGGTACTTTGAATCAAAGCAATATAGAAATCCTGGCCAGGACGCATCCAGTAAAAATGGCACGTATAGTCACCCTATTTAAAACAACTCTAAAATGAAATGCCCTATCAACAACAGGCAAAAATGTTGAAGATAGGTTGTCAATTCTTTAGGTAATAATCTGTTTCCTCACAGCAGTGTATTCAGTACACTGAAGCCTCTCCTCCATTGACATCCATTAAAACCAACCTGGTCTCATAAAAATATGGACCTCTGTGCACTTTCTGTGCGACACCGTTTTACGTACCTTACTGCACGTTTCACCGCAGTTTCAAAAAGAAATGTCCACTGAGTGGCGACAAAACACGGGTTCAATACGTGAACCCTGGCACTTTTTTATTATGTTGATATAGGTACGTATTGCTGTGTTTTTATTACGTTGTTTCAGGTACGTACTGCGGCGGTTCAGAATTCAAATATCCGGGGTCTGTCCCTAAAAGTTAATGCTCTATCTTGTTGTAAATATGTCCTACACCAAACCCAACCCTAAACCTACCCGATAGTGTTAACAAATGCAAAACTGGTATAAAAACATATTTGTTGATGCAACCGTGCCATTTCAACTTCCTTATATGCAGATTTGAACTGTTTTGTTGAACCGTAGTTACACGGGATTCGAACCGGAGCTCCTCGCCTCTCAAGTACGTCTCCGTACTCGGTGAGCTACCGAACAAACTTACCGTTTATGAAAACCCATAGATATGAGGCTGGATATGTGTGATGCTAACATTCAAAAGCATCAGTTTTCAAATCTCCCAGCATATTAATATTGTTTTGAAGTCGTAACATGATATTCTTAAAGTAATTGTGCGAAAAATACACTTTATTAATCAACACTCTGTAAATTTGTTTGAAAAGGAGTAAAAGGTGTCTGAGTTTTACTGCCTCTAGTGTTTGTTTCTTTAGGAAACTGAAACTGCAGTAATATGTAGTTATTGGTACGTATTTCGTGTCTCGCTACAAAGTGCACCCAGGTACATAAATGCCATGAGACTAGGTTGATTAAAATAAAACAAAACAAAACAAAACAAACAAACAAAAAAGGCCTTTTTTTTCCTCCCTAGTGTACTGCTGTACATTTTTTTCTTACCTTAGAGGGCCATCCTTACTTTACATCCTTACTTGCTTTTCTGCTAAAGTGTAAAGTGCAGAATTGATTCAGACTAATTACGACTGTTAATAAGCTTTGAGTACAAGAACAAAAAAAGTATTTAAACCAATTGTTCTATTACCTTTATTCTCCCCATGTTTCCCAGTGCATGAACTGCATTATTATAACACAATGGCATGTGTGTGGAGAAAATCCCGTGAACTGAACATGGACCAAACCAAAAGAACACTGATGGATCAATGGCATGATGTCAACCTAGATTCAAATTGTAAATCACATGAATACCAATGCTCAACCTGACTGAAGCATGTGTTATCTGCTTGGATACACTTTATTTTGATTGTGCACTTTAGACATTCTTCTAACTATACGTAACTATATGCAACAACATATCAACTAGCAGTCATTAGAGTATTAGTAGACTGTCTGCTTAATATCTGCTAACACTTTATTTTGATGATCACAACAAACATTCTACTGACTATAATTAACTTTGCACGTACATGTCAGTTTATTCTACTAACCCTTAACCTAACCTAACAGTTTAATATTACTCTAATGACTGCTAGTTGACATGTAGTTCCAAATTAATGAGAGTTAGTTGACAAGTACTTGCAAAGTTACTTATATAATTTCTAAAGTGTAACCCCACACTTACTGAAATAGTCAAATCTGTTCACTGCATCTCTGTTACCACACCGCACCTATTATAGTGCTTAAAACTGCTTCAGCTGAACTACATGTAGATCTACACACATGTACTAAAGTATTTCACACTGTGGATGTTGTTACTTTAAGGCTGAGTAAAATAATCAAAAACATAATAAAAGCAGTAACATAATTAATATAGAATAACTTTATAGAATAACTTGTACTCATGAACCATGCTCACCAAGACCACAAAATGTTTTAATAAAGTAAATATGATTATTTTGACTACATATGACCTGTGCAAGCAAAATGAGTCACAATGAGCAAATTTTCAAAAATGAATTATTTTTATTTTCACTTTCTCCATTAAAAGACATTCAAAACGATGTATGATTTGTTGGAATCGGACAAAAAAAATGACTGAGCTACACCTGTTTGAAATCTGTGAAGTCAGCAAAGTCAAATCAAGTTAAAGTTTTCTGAAGGTTCCTGTAACGGAGTGAACAGAGGAAGCATTCGGATTCATCTGCAGAGCTTTATTCATGAGCATGGTCGGAAACAGGCATGGGTCAGTACACAGCAAGCAGACATGAAAGAGGCAAGACAAAGAGTATTCCTAGGGCAGGCGTGGGTCATTGATCGGTGAACAAAATCCAGAGGGCTTGATGAAAGGGGTAATCTGTAAACACGAGCAAAAGTCCAGGCCGGGGCAAACAGTAGTGATGTTACGTTCAACACGGAAGCTCCGAAGCTTGTATAAAAAGAAAAACAACACATTTCACATTGAAGCACTGTATCAGAGCTTGATTTGTTTTGAGAAAAGCACATGATCTATGACGTCCGAAGCTTCATTCGCCTGAAAACCATGTGACTTCCTCAGTATCTGGTTCAAACGAAGCGAACATCAGTGCTGTTTTCTTTACATTATGTTACATTTTTATGTGTTAGCATTGTTTTTTTTGTTTTGTTTTTTATCGAAATGTATATATTGAGGTCAAAAATTTACTTTGGCCATGAAATAACAGTCCAAGGACTGAGGCAGAGTTAAAATAAACAGATCATAGATGCAATTTATGAATTTATGTTTGATTTATTTTAGTGGCAGTACACCGACACAAATGAATGACTTTGACAATGACCATTATTTATATAAAATATAATAAAACAAAGAATCAGTTGTAGAACCAGATGTGAAACCAGCGGCTGTAATGGAACATTACACTTTGGAAGTTGTTATTCATTTTTATAACCACTAGATGGCCACAGCATAAACCGTTTTGAGAAGCTTTGAGTAATGAACCTTTTTCCGATACAATTGTGTTCAGAATGCTTCACTTCGCCATCACTAACAAACAGCATCCAAAACAGGGTCAGGCAAACGGGTAATCCAATACACACAGGTAAGAATCACAGGACCAGAGAACAGGCAAGGCTAAACTAAGGTTAGAATAACTAGGACAGGCTCCGTAAAGTAGCTATCAGCTATCACAGTGATGAATGCTAAACAATACTCAGCGATCAGAAAGAGGAAGTCCATGGCTTATAAAGTGTGTTTGATTGGTTGCAGCTGTCAGTGCAATGGATGATGGGAAATGTAGTCTGGTGTGACATGCAACAGTTTGTGTAGTGTGAGAGTCAATGTAACTGGAAGGCAACATCTGGTGGCGAGCAGATAGAAAACCACGGACAGGATTTGTGACAGTTTCAAAGTAAAATCATCTTTTCTTAATAATAATTAACATATTAATAATCACAATATAGCTATTTTTTTATTTTATCTTTGTTATTAGAAATAAGAACATATGCTCAAAAAAAACAAAAAACAGAAGAACATATATAAGAAAGAAACAAATAGTGCATTACTTTTTTCATTTTACTTCAAAACAAAAGTATTCAAGTAAGAAAATCTAATAATCAAACGTCAAATGTTACGTTCTGCTTACTTTCAGTACTGCGGACATACTTCTTTTGTCACATACCGTTTCTCGCCTACTATATAGTAGGGAAGTGTGCGATTTCAGATGCAGTCCTAGTTTTCCTGAACACCTTGGTTCATGTGTGTTTAATTAGGGATTGAGATAAATATTTTTGTGTCCTTAAAAGGCACGTCCAGAAGGGGGCGTTCTAAACAAAAGTGAAGAACTGAATTAATTCACAAAGGGTCTTTCTATCACTGTGTTCCATTCTGAAAGGGTTCGTCCTAGTGCCCTAATCCATTTAAAGGGTTTACCCTCCAGAGTGAGAGTTTCAAAGGGAGGAAGGGTGTAGGGGACCAAACATCTGTTCTGAGCCAGTTAAGAGAAGCCATCTTCATACAATTAAACCTACATAAATACCTCCAAAGTGACTTACAGTTGGGGAATACAAGATTAAGATTATTTTTATTTGTCACATACACAATTACATAGAGAGTATATAACCAGTAGTGAAATATATTCTCTGCATTTAACCCTTCCTAAGTGAACACACACCCGGAGCAGTGGGCAGCCGGGGAGCAGTTGGGGGTTCGGTGCCTTGCTCAAGGACACCTCAGTCGTGGTATTGAAGGAGGATACTCCCCCCATCAACAATCCCTGCCGGACCTGAGATTCGAACCCACAACCTTCCGCTTACAAGTCCGACTCGCTATCCATTAGGCCACGACTGCCCATTAGTGTAATACTGTAATTACAAGTCCGACACTATTACAAGTATTACACTAAACACTATTACAAGTCCGACTCGCTATCCATTAGGCCACGACTGCCCATTAGTGTAATAGTGTAATTACAAGTCTGACACTATTACAAGTATTACACTAAACACTATTACAAGTCCGACTCGCTATCCATTAGGCCACGACTGACTGAATACATAAAGCAATTCATCTTAAAGAGGCAAACAGACACAGGAAGTGCTCGTAATACCAAGTTTCAGGCATTGTTCAAATAAATACAAGCTAGAAAGGGAAGGAATAAATAAAGAGAAATAACTTTTTTTTATTTTTATTTTTTACTTTAAACCTGTGCAAAGAGTCATGGAAGTTTAGTGTCCATCGGTTGTAAGTTTAAAGTCCTTAATTTCAAAGGGCCCTTTTGAAATGTGGCCAATTTTGAGCACATTGGTTTGGAAAGGCCCTTCAGTATAGTGGCCATGATTATGTTTTTAACGCAGCACATAAGTATGTCAGGGAAGGGTATGTGCAGTGATCACTTACATGAAGTAATTTAACAGTGTATGGTCATGTGACCCAGGGTTGTGAGTCCTTAATTTAACAGTCTGAAGTCAATTATTTTACTTTATACCAGGGCTATCACACCTTAAAACACTGTTCAGATGTTTTATTTCAAGATATTTGTCTGGTTTTTATATTTAAACACTCCTGCATGTTACACATCTCATCACAAGCCTCCGTTGCTTGAGCCATTGAGACACAGTTATTTAAAGAAAGAAAGAAAGTGAATTACCTGCATCTGTGTGGCTCAAAAGTGTTTGGCAGCTGTGTATTTAAAGGTAAGCTGTAAGATTAAATTCAAAAACAGCAGTGTTACCAACTCACTACTTCAGTCATTACACTACTGTACTGATAAGTCAATGGGCAGAAGAACCCTGCTGAAAAAAACAAACAAACAAACAATGGTTTCCACTACAAACATAATATTACAAACATTACAAACCATCAACTTTTAACCATTAAAAATGGTTTTCTGTAGTGTTTTGGGTTTTAACAAGCCATCATAGAAGGCGACCAATTACCAGTAACCACAGGGTCCATTACAGTTTCCATTAAAACCAATACAAGTCCCATTATAACCAGTAAAACCATTTAACATGTTGTGATGGCGTCTATTGTTTTTTCAGCCGGGAAGAAAGAGATATAGCGTATTTTATGTAAATAATTAATAGGGAAAACATGGACATTGTTTGTCATATTTATTTGCTTGTCCGATGCCTTTGAAATAGGCTAAGTGATTTGATTTCAGAGTGGTTTGGAACTGTAATGCGGTCGACACAACTGTAACTACTGCATAGCTGTGCGTTTACTTAAAAATTACTGCACACCTTATAATGTTCATCAGTTAATCAAAAGCAAGCATTTATCAGACCTTGTGGTATATATATTTAAGCATATATATATATACAAAAAAACTGCATTACAAAATGCAAATTTATTTGCAACAACTGTTAAAAGATTCATGTTGTAAGAACAGCTAATGGGGTGATGGATGCCACAAGCTGCAATGGTAAATTTCAGGTATTAGGTTTGCTGTGTCTCAATGTGACCTCTAGAGGGTGCAGCCTTCACAGTGAGACCCATGCGTAGGCGTCCATTGCCCCCTTCAAACGGACACATTATGAGACACAAATCGCCATGCTCCCTACAAAGATCCCAAGGGCTCTTCCCTTTCAGAGTCAGTAGGGTATAGTGACATTCACGTCTGATTGAAATTTATCCTCTGCTGCCTGGCCGTAGCTAGGGTTTGAAAATTAGCAAGGTCTGGGGTGGGGTTAAGAATTGTGCTATAATAACCCCAGATATGCACTAAACACTTTAAAAGAGACAGACATGTTTTTGAAATATGTTTTCTCTGTTTTGGAGGAATGAGCATTGTTAAATAAGACCATATTGCACTATTAGGGGTGTATAATTGTATCAGTTGTTTATTATTCATGCAACAATACATATTACTGTTATAGTTTTCATTAATAACCATTGCTATAGGCCTATAGATAACTTTGTCTAGCGCTCTTATGAATGTTTTTAGCATGACTTTTTGGAAATTTAACTACAATACTGAAATAGCATAAACATCTTCATGGCTAGTGTTTGCATAATTTTTTTATTTTTTTTTCATTCTGTAACTTACTTGTTCTACAGATCTCTGCACTAGTGTTACATGCTATAGCATTGATAACGTTTCTGACAGATAATATCATGATGCTTTTTGCAGTTGGCTTACCGAATATGGTATCCTTTCAGCAATAACATGTCCGTGGGCTCTTTTGTTTATGGTCAGTTTAAGAGCCAGTGATACAAATCAAAACCGAAATTAGTTCAACTATTTTGTAAATAAGATACGATAAAGATATTGATAACCCTAAACTGCAACTTCCCGCTTTATTAACATTCTAAAGCTTCAAGTTAAGTATAAAAGGCAAGTCCAAAGACGCTTATATTAACTGGATCTGGCAACACTTTGCCTAAACTTAGTCTGATAGCCTCTATGTTAAGACTGCATCTTAAGTATGAGTTTGACCCAGTAGTTAGCAGAGAGTTAACCAGTCTTATTTTTGGATTCAACTTAGACTAATCTACAAGTTAATGTAACTGAATTTTAAAAATTATGTCCAGTCTTAAAAAAAAAAAATGGATGGCTAACTTGTAAGACTAGTCTAAACCTTTTATGCAACTGTACCCAGAAGTCTCTGAATCCTCGTTCACTCCGCCAGCGTCTCACAGCGATCATTTTCATACCATACACACTAAACATTCATGCAAACTGTCTAAACTGAATTATACATGCAGACACTCATATGAGGAGTTTTGAACAGCAGATTAGTCATTTAGAGGACAAATTTTATTTTGAACATGAACAATGTACAGAGGTCCGGACCTCGGTGACCTCAGCTGCACTCTTAAAAATAAAGTTGCTTCACGATGCCATAGAAGAACCTTTTTGTCTAAATGGTTCCATTAAGAACCTTTAACATCTGAAGAACCTTTCTGTGTCACAAAAGGTTATTTGTGGTGAAAGAAGGTTCTTCAGATGATAAAAAGGTAAGAAAGAGATGGATCTTTAAAGAACCTTTGACTGAATGGTTCTTTGTGGAACCAATAATGGTTCTTCTATGGCATCGCTTGAAGAACCTTTTGAAGCACCTTTATTTTTAAGAGTGTGGCTACGCTGGTCCTCCAGGGGACAGGACGGCCCTGATACAAAGTGTTACAGACTATCATGAAAGCAGAAGTGGATTCAAAATATGAGTGTATAAGGGAAGCCATCTGAGCTCAGTGGAGATCTATACCACATACTTGTACACAGTTTTATTCTTTGGACAACAAGCTTTAAAAACATAAGTACTATTATTTATTCTGATTCTTGAACAAAATAAATAAATAAAAGAGTTCAGTTTTGCCTCGGATGAAAAGCATTACCAGCTGTGACTGGCTTGTTAGCTGAGCAACAACAACAACAACAACAACAACAACAAAGTAGATATATAAGAAAGTTTAAGTCCATTCCATGAGACATTTGTTACAAGTCCACATCTCCACTCGCTTTGAATATCATTTAGTTGTCTGCAACATGAACAGTTGTGTGTATGAATGAGTAGGCTACTTTGCTTTTTTATGCATTATTAATTATTACTTTTAATTATTGATTAAATAAAGCAAAATAAATGTAATAAATAAAATATAAATTCTAACGAGGTGTTAACTGATTGGTTAAGATTGGTTGCCATGGTAACATGGTAAAGTCAGCAGGACAACCGCTCTCTCCATGCAGTTTAACACTCAAACACTCCAGAGATAGATCTACAATGACTTACTTAATATAAGTTTATATACAAGTAATGAGTTGCATTTATAGGTAGAATTGTGACAGTTCTTGAGACTTATGATGCTTTTGGGAAACAGGGCCCTGGTGAATTATGTTATTCCCGTGTTGTCACCATTTATATATTATGAGACATTTATATATACACTATAAGTTACCTATTTGCTGGGGAGAAAATAAGGAACTTGCAATGACAAGTAACCAAGTAGTTATTTATTTAGTGTTTATTGCTTTAAGTTTGTTTAAAGTATTTTTGGCTTACATTTTTTAAGTAATTTAATTTCAGTTAATATATTAAGTTTCTACAATGTTAATATATTGTAGAAACTTAATTTCCTGTAAAGCTGCATTGCAACGATTGTATCATAAAAAGCGCTATACAAATAAACTTGAATTGAATTGAATTAATTTCATCCATGTACCTTTTTTTGTGGTTAAAATAATCTTCATAATGAACACAAGGGGGAAGCAGTGTCAAGTTAATAAAATGTCTTGCTTTTTTTTCTACGCCTGCAAAAATAAATATTATATGTAGGCCTATATAATATTATATTATACATATATTATATATTAAATATTATATTTATATGTCTATTTATTTTTTAGACCAGTGTTAATCATAAAAACTCAGATAAACGATGTAAATGTGTCTCCACTGGTGATGTGATCGAAAGAGGGCGCTAAGAGCACAGGACGCTCTCTGACCATCACAGACTTCCTCTGCTTTCGGACAATCATGCCAAAACTAGCCAAGAGCCTGGCGACTATTGTATTTATGTGCTTTTACTTTTTACGTTTATCAAATATTTTTTTCAAAATGTTGTTTCATTGGTTGCTCAAAGTGATTAGCACTGCTTTGAATATTTTATACAGCTTCTGTTTTTCTCTGGGATGTCGATGCTTTCACAGCCGCAGAGAGGCACATTTCATACAACAAATCATCGTGTTTTTACTCATTTCTGTAGTGGCTTATGTATTAAACTATTATTTTTTATTTTTTTGTACATGCGTTATGGAAACAATGTTTGGCTTTATCGGAACACTTTTACAGTAGTTTAAATGGTAAGCTATAGCTTTAATCGTTCTTGTTTTCGCGCATATCAATATTACAGAAGCCTATGTCATAAAATCTGACCTCTTTTCATATAGCAAAGGTAATCAATTTAATTTGCCAAATATATACAGATATAATTGCCAGAGTATCGCCATGCATGTAAATATTAAATAAAACGATCAAACGAAAAAGATTAATTTTATATGATAATTTCAGCATTTAAATTAATAACATTTCAGCATTTAATTTAATAACACTAGAACGTTATTTGGTTATTATAACACTATAAGGTTATTTTGGTAGAAACGGTTGATTGAATCGTGTTTGTTTATTACTAGTACTGCTACTAACTGGTTACAGTCTTTGTTACTGGTAACACACAATTGTTATAGTATTTCTACTTGATCTAACTTTTAAAGTTAACATTTTTTGGTGCAACAAAATAGTTGATTCAGTGACATTAAATCATATTTTCACTAACAAACTTAATTTAAATGTAGAACATTTAGCTGACAAAACATTTTTACAGTTACATAAACATATTGTTTAATGAGTCTCGTATATGATGTCCGTTTTATTTTATCTTTCAAAAGACTACTGGAAAAAAATAATTATAATAACTGATATTTGTTGACAAACGATTAAACAAATACTAAACATACTGATACATCCTGAATGCACTGTAAGTCGCTTTGGATAAAAGCGTCTGTTAAATGCATAAATGTAAATGTAAACCAGTTCGTTCGCTTCACAGTTAGGTCTGTTTTCACGTTATCCAGAGGTAGGTTTAATTGGCTGGAATGGGAGTTCAGGGTGGGCAGGAGTGCGGGGTTAAGTAAGAGGCGCGCGCTGAATTGAACAAATAGCCTGGAGCACAAGAAAAAGTTCATGCCCGGGTCTCTGTAAGGAGAAACCAGTGAAGTATCAACTAGTCCATGGTCACTTAATCAGAGCGACCTGTGGGGGATTAGGAAGATATTGTGACCGCAACTTGGCCTCACAATTATCATTCACAATTAAATGTTGTGTTCCTCCCCCAGTCGTCCTTTCATAAAGGATGCGTGGCCGTCGTGCATTTGAAGAATTAGGGCGGATTGTTTGGGTTTTACATCGAAATAATACCAAAAATTCACTTTCGCACTTTTTAGGCCTGCTTTATAAACGCATATTAAAGGAGTTTGAAGAAGCGTTTAAGTGCAGATTTAATGCAATGCGAACATTTAAAATAAAATAATAAAAAATTATAAATAGTCATTATAATTAAATAAAAATAATTGCTTGCAATTTGACATTTTGAAATGAATGCAACTAATGGTAAGACTATTTTAAAGTGCTCACAATCCGTTAAGTCCTTAATGGCAGATAAATAAACATATAGGATAACTTTAGGGCGTTTGGAAGTAAACCATTTCACGAACAGGCCGATTTTATTGGCATGCCATAAACCAGCGCAGAGAGGTGAAGATGACATGATTCTCACCCGTTTGACCAGTGCTGACACATGTGAGGTGTTTTGCGTTACCCATTTGTTTCTCAGGGCTTTTAATCTCGCTCGCACTTGGAGCAAACTTTCGCACCTCGGCTCTTTCTCCAGTGTCTTAACTTACTTAATTCCAGCATAATGAGCTCTGTGCCCGGATGAGGGGCTTTGATCCGCTCCCCGGTGTTGATTGAGACCGTTAACTAACAGCCAGTGTTAATGAAGAACCAGCGTTACACTAAACATGCAGGAAGCCGGAGATTATTTACGATAATTCGCGCATTGATTGTTTGAAAACAAATGTTCTCCAACGCTTCTAATGGACTGGTGTGAAATACAAGTCATTACAATTCATTATTAGCTCTTGTTTGCGCTGCGGCTGGATCAACGTTTGTTTTAAATGTTCGTGTATAAATTAATGCATCGAATAATTCAGGAAAGGAGTGTGATTAATCCGTTTGTATTTTTTTTATTAGCCTATTATTAATATGAAGAATAAATTTGCAAAAGCAAATAACTCAGTTTTTAACAATTTTCAATAATCATGTTTTTTTTCATTGTGCATCCCAATTAATTTGCAGTTGGGTTTGTTTGATTAGGTAAAAAATAACTCAAATACAGCTAACTAACACAATACAAACATGATAACATAATAAACGATTAAAAAAAATACTCGCGTACTGTTATCTGTTTCTGCAAATAAACTCTTCATATATATATATATAATAGCGTTGGATTATTCAGGTACACATTCAAAATGATTTATAAACAAACGTTTCGTAATGTTGCATTATAATCATTAAAGTGTTTTAATCTGGTGCGTATCCGCGCAGGCTAGTTAGTGGAGAGTGTATGGTTCTTTAAGGTCTGGAGATGTGTGTGTTTGGCTAGGGTGGGCTGGGACGTCCCAACACCTCTCGTTTTTCTTCAACCTTGTGTGTGGCCGCTCGCTTTGCACGGCCCGATCTCCCATTGGACAACTTAGATGTTATTGGGAGGAGTCTTACTGGCAGCAAAAGGGGAAAATAATTGAAGTGCGCAAAAGTATTATGTAGAGACCGATGCTTAGCGTTCAGAAGTTTTCCAATGCGCGCTCCGACAGACAGAGGTGGCCAGTACGCGAGTCCAATCCACTAGTCACATTTTGTAAATACGGTGGCATAACGTGGACTCTCGGGTGGACTGCCTTCCCGGTTTCAGAGGAGTTTGTGGATTGCTTTAGACTTCTTGACGTCTGTTCTTCGCCAGCGCCGTTTGGAGAGAAGTCATGCAGGCGCGCTATTCCGTCTCCAGTCCCAACTCGCTGGGAGTCGTGCCGTACATCAGCAGCGACCAAAGTTATTACCGGGCCGCCGCCGGAGGGGGGTACACCGGGATGCCAGCCCCCATGAGCATGTACTCTCACGCGGCCCATGAGCAGTACCCTGCCAGCATGGCGAGGGCGTACGGACCGTACACGCCGCAGCCGCAGCCCAAGGATATGGTAAAACCGCCGTACAGTTACATTGCGCTCATCACGATGGCCATCCAGAACTCCCCAGACAAGAAGGTGACCCTAAACGGCATTTATCAGTTCATAATGGAGCGCTTTCCCTTTTACAGGGACAACAAGCAAGGCTGGCAGAACAGTATCAGACACAATCTCTCCCTGAACGAGTGCTTTGTCAAAGTGCCCCGCGATGACAAAAAGCCTGGTAAAGGCAGCTATTGGTCCCTGGACCCGGATTCCTATAATATGTTTGAGAATGGCAGCTTTTTGCGCCGACGACGGCGTTTCAAAAAGAAAGACGCCACGAAGGATAAAGACGAGCGAAACGTCAAGGACGCGCCTTCTCGCCAGCAGAACCAGAACCAGACGAACCGCGATCAGGAGCAGTCGGCGCCAGGCTCGCAGCCAGTGCGCATTCAGGACATTAAAACCGAGAACGGCACATCCACGCCTCCGCAAGCCGTTTCTCCCTCGCTAAGAACCGCTCCCAAGATCGAGAGCCCCGACAGCAGCAGTATATCGAGCGGTAGCCCTCACAGCATCCCCTCCACCCGCTCTCTCAGCCTGGACAGCGCCGGCGAACAGCAGCAGCAGCATCACCACCAAGGCCAGGCCGCGGCGCAGGGCTTCGGCGTGGATAACATCATGACCTCCCTCCGCGGCTCGCCTCAGAGCTCCGGCGAGCTCACCCCGTCTCTCGTGGCCCCCTCACGGACAGGTATAGCTCCCACGTTGTCCCTGAACTATTCTCCCAATCAGACGTCTGTGTACAGCTCGCCTTGCAGCCAGAACTCAATCTCGACTACCTCCAACGCCACCTATCATTGCAACATGCAGGCCATGAGCTTGTACGCGGGCGGGGATCGCTCGGGCCACTTGGCCACCACTACCACCACCGTGGACGAAACTCTGCCCGATTACTCGATCACGACCACCACGTCGTCCTTAAACCACGGGAATCCTCAGGAGGGCCACCATGCGCACCAAGGGCGCCTCGCGTCATGGTACCTAAACCAGGCTGGAGACATTGGCCATCTAGGCGCCACGTACCCTGCGCAGCAGCAGAACTTCCATTCGGTTCGAGAGATGTTTGAATCGCAGAGAATCGGTCTGAATAACTCTCCGGTGAACGGGAATAACAGCTGTCAAATGTCGTTTCCCCCGAGTCAGCCCATATACCGCACGTCTGGGGCTTTTGTGTACGACTGCAGCAAGTTTTGACCAAACAAGTAGCCTATTTTTTGTTCTCCTTCTTCGTTTTGTTGTTGTTGATTTCGCTGATAGCTATTTACCGACTCTACCCCCGTGATGGACTGAACACAAACGCGAGTCAGACACACTTGATCTCGGTTTGTTAAGGACAGTGTTACTTCGAATAACACGTAAGTCTTCTTCGTTTTTGTGAGCTATATGCTGGGCTGTGTTGACGTGCGTCAGACGTTTATGGACTTGTTATTACGTGTAAATTGCATATAGTAATTTATTTCTAAAGTGTAGCCGGATATTATGGACCAAACACCAGAAAGTGTTTCTAAATCGAACTGCATTCATTGTCCAAATGTTCCACTATAATAAGGAACGGAACATGTATAACGCCATATTCTTTCAAATTATCTCCTTTTGTTGAAAAAGTATTCTGAAGGAACTGCATTGCTTGTTTAATAAATTGCCATGTTATTTGAGTTAATTTAGGCTACGCCTGATTTCTTAACCCCCTGTCAGGAACACAACTGTGTGCTAGTATAGAGTAATAATGCATTTAGAGCACAATAGCTTGAAGAAAGTGTTAATTACCTCCATAAATGATCCACATAAGCGTGTCGAGATGATTCGGCTTTGCTGTGTTTCTTGATACAAACGCAGTCTAATCCTAAAATACACCAAGAAACGAATATCTGATCATGCACGCTGATTTATATGAAAATAATCACAGGGCCTGCAAGCAAATTAATATTTCAGCATTTTATGGAACCGTGCAATAGCCTACTAAATATGCATTCATCAGCTTGAGATTGTTTTTTAATGTTATTAATTAAATGCTATTTATGTCTAGGTTGTATTCATTTTATCATTACTCATTACATTTTTTTTAAATCTAAATTTAGCAACATTGTACGCTTATATTGCATATACTAAATAAATACATTAAATATAAAATATTAAAATATCACGTGATTCAATTCAATTTAAATAGTCTCGAATCCGCGGCCCGCAATTAAGTAAGGCCGAATTCAGACGTATAATCTTATTATTATTATTACAATTATTGTTATTATCTGTATAGTAACTGTGAAAAATGTCAGCTGTAAGCTACAAATGTGGTTAATGTGGTAGCATCCAATACATCTGGGTTTAAGTCAAAATATTATTTAATGTGACTGAATCAAATTCATGAATCTAAGTTACACCACCACAATCCTTTTGAAGGTTTAGACCAGATGCATCTCTTTAAACTATTTAAATTATGTTTTTACAGAGCAATAGCAGTGGTACTAATAGAATCAACTATTGCCATGTCATTTCTATTTGAATTGCTGTGAGGTGAAGACGTGTTTTGTTATAATCTGCTCTTACGCAGCTCCATGCAGACTCGGACTGTCCGTCTGTCGTGACCCGAGGCGTTTGGGAACAGTGTTTGGTCATTGTAATTCAGCGCTTGTGTTCAGTGTCCACGTGTTTACTTGCGCATAGCTTGGTTAATATCATACCAGACATGCCAGAGATACTCAGATCACCACTAGAGGATTCAGCAGGACTTCTAGAAGGACTTCAGAGATACACTTAAAGAGGCGCGTCCTCAGAAAAGGCCTGTGCAGAAAACTAACTCATGTGTACAATAAAAAAAAAGATGCAGATTATATGAAGTTAAATCTTCTGACGTTTATTTGGACATCCACCAGTCAGGTTAAAAACATGCCACTAATAAACCCGTATGTGTAATACCAGTTCTTGATTCACATTTATTCAGAAATGATATTTGGCAATAAGCGAGTGGCATCTTTTATTTTTCTTCGTGTTACTGATGTGATGCCACGAACATTTAGAGGCTTTAAAATGAACAAATTTTCTAAACAATTAAATAAAATGTGAAGAATATGTAACTGTAAAAAGTCATGACCTGCAATTGTTACCTTAACGAGCTATTTCTATCTGATTGATCCCATAAACTTGTATGGTTTTATTGGTATTGGTATAAATGTATTTAGGTTGATTCAGAGATATTAAATACTATTTTTGACTTTAATGAAACCAGTTAACTGAGATGTTACCATTTTTATCAGTGTATGAAATCTCGCGGATACTTAAACTTGTTTTAAATGTTTAAGTGTGTGTATATTTATTATTATTATTGTTTACAGACAATATTATATTCTTATGTATTTATTTTAGTCCAGTTATAGACCCAAAGACCTTGAGGGCAAATGCACACGTGTTCTCATCGCCTCACATCTTTTCATTGCACGAGCGGTTGGTAGTGATTACAGCGGTTAATTAATCGGTCAATTAACTAGCGTGCGTCAACAAAACGTCTCGGGGTTGCCTCGTTCACTCGGGATGGTATGTGGTAAATGTGCCCATATACTGTTTGTTTAAAATTTTACTTTTAAAATAGTAGGCCTACTAACTTTTCAGACCGTTCATATGCATAATATGTATAGATATGAACATAAATATTCATAACCAATTTTGGAGCATTTGTTGGTGCCGGCAATAATAGCCTGGCATAGGCTGATTATTATTATTATTATTATCATTATCATTATTATTATTATTGATGATAATAATAATAATAATAATAATAGGTCTCAGTATCAGTAATTGTACATATATGAAACATGACACTTACAAATTTAATTACAAGTTACGAATAATTTGTGCAGCGCATGTGCGTCTGGTCACAATGAATTTTGGCCTTCACAGCGCATTCTCTCCCCACAAAAGTTGTAATCATGCTCATAAAAGTCATTAGAGCCTTTCCCGAGTAATAAACAAACGTCGTGTTAAGCTCAAGATTGATGGCGCCCTCACAGAACGGGCCAGGTCAGGAAGGAATAAAATTCAATCAGTGCGCAGGAATCATTTTTCATGAGACGGAAAAGGCAGAAGGGGACCGGGGGTCAATAGAGAGGATGTCGGCCGCCGGAGCAGCATCAACAATACCGCAGGAGAACAGCGACATGAACGTGCTGTGTGCTCCAGATCAGCCCCTTAAATCTGCATGATTTCCAGCCCCTTCACGAGCAGTCTTATCGGTCTGAGTTACAGGACAGTCCAGGTGCAGAGAAGTGTGTTGCTGCATGCAGGCCTTCATTTGAATCCCACATGCATGCTTTCATTCGAGCTCTTGCATTGAGAGAGATCCTGACTCCTGCAGGCTGGAGGAGGTTGGAGTGTTTCAGGCGTTGCAATCTCTCGTTTTTGAACGAAACTGTTTTACCCAAGATTAATAGCTGTTACTGAGCAAAGGACCTATTTTGCTTTGACAATCGTTTTTTCATTTTAACGTTCAAATAATTAATTGAAATGCTTTTAATGCACATAATTAATTGAAATCATTTGTTCAAAATTTACCACTAAACTGAAAAGTTATTTAAATATTAACAAAGCATAGTTGAGCGATATTGTTAGCAACATGAAAGCGGCTGTTGAAGCGTAAACAAACATAAATTCCAAAAGAATATTTGTAACAATTTATGTAAAATGTGTCTCTTTAATACATTTTCCGTTCTAAAACGTACTTTAAAATGTTAAAAATGTTTATTAATAAAATGCTACACAATTCTGACGATCTCTGTAAACATTGTTTTATAGACATTGGATTTGATGTTTTTCAAGCACTTGTTTTTCTTCATAATTGTGTTGCTCAGATGTTATCCTGTGTCCAGATATTTAGGTGGGCCGGTCATTTTGATATTACTCTGTATATCAACATTATTTTTTAATACAATATGTTTTTAGTTCTGCATCTTCAGATGGTTCCGCTACATTCCTGTACGCACATCCATACAGCTTCCCACATGGATGTGAATCAGACATCAAACAGTGATTATATTCACAATTCCTTTGATGTCAAAACATCCCAGTTTTAATTTCCGTTTAATGCTAGGAGAAAAATATCGAACATTTTATGACAATTTCACTTGACAGAACAGGCAAAAGCAATTGATTTAGCCGATATGAAGCATAAATCGATGCACTGGAGAATATTATAATCTCTCTAGATCTGTGGCTCATTGAAAAACACCAAACAAATGCAAATGAAAACATACGAAAACAAACCGTATAGTATTGCATAAATAACATGACAACATCTCAGTTTCTGGACGAAGTAGGCTATATCCACACAGAGTTGTAATACGTTTTTAAATTAAATTAAATTATTAATATTATTAAATATTGAAAATGCTCATTTGATTTAATGTAATGATCATGCATCAGTCAGAAAGCGCAAGTATCTTTCAGAATCACGCCTTCAAATCAACCATCTATTAAACTGTTTACCATCTGAACTATATTTATTTTTACATCTACGTTCGTTATTGCACAGATGAAGAATATTACGTTGTGTTTACGTATATATCCGTTTCAGTGTCAAGATCGTGATAAGTTGCTGGTCTGCTGAGACTATCCGCTCATGGCGATGTGATTTATCAAAGACAGTGTAAAATGCATAAAAAAATAAAATCAAAAGATGTGATATGAATTTTCAATAAAGCCATTTTCAATATTTACGAGTTTGTTGCTACAGCAGAATGCTGTCTGTACCTTTATCCACTAATGTGACAGATAATAACATACGTGTTACATATTATATAGTATTATATAATCACACGTGTTCATATTTCAGTATTTTTATTTTTCAATTTTTCAAGATCTTCCAATCAGATGATTAGCTTATTGTTTGAGGGCAGGCAGAAATGTATTAATTGAACAAATATCATTGCGGATACAAAACGATAATTATAGTGTTTTGAACATGCACGCCCTTTAATCTATAAAACATCGTTAATTAATTATGCATTGTCTTTCAAATGTATTTTGAATATGCAGCCGCTTATTTACAGTTTTGTGTGAATGAATGAAACACGTATTTTTTCCTGTCTGATGTTCTTATGTTTTATTTGTATTTATTTTTTTAATTACAAGCCGGTAGGCTATATAATTAATAACCATACACTCTAAAAAGTACTGGGTTGTTTCAACCCGACTTTGGGTCAAATATGGACTAACCCAACTTTTGGGTTAAAAATGTAATGTAAAAATGTAACCCAACAGCTGGGTTAGTCCATATTTGACCCGAAGTTGTGTTGAAACAACCCAGTATTTTTTAGAGTGTAGCCTATTGCAACAACATTGTGTAGCCGCACATTATTTCATAACGCTAATTTGAATTATTCGGTGCTTATTAGTCTAATGCAACTTGGATACTAATGTAACCTAACCAGCTGGATCAACTTGGTAAACACTCCACAAATATGCATCGCACAGGTCACGCGCTAAAACCAAACCCACATTCTGGATCAATCCGCGTCGGTATAGACGTGTCCATTTCCCGGTTGAGTGAGGGCAGAAGAGCTGAGGTGAGAGAGGAACACACCGTGCACCTGTATGCTTGACTGAGCGCTGAGGCTGAATGGAAAAGAGCAGCGTCTCAAACACACAGTTGCTGCACAGAACCCGACCTCAAAGCGCCATCTGTTTTCAATTAGGAGTCCACATAGACTCAGGCTCTGTCTGACAGTCAAACTGCCAGTTAAAGGCTCAAAGACTTGTCCTGAAAAAATATCCCACCCCGCTGCCTCCTTTTTAGCGTACTTCGAAACCCACGATTTCTCTATTTAAGCTGAATAAATGTCTTCCCCACGGAGCTCTGCAGAAGAGATTCAGGGACGCGAACTCATCAGGTTACAGAATCAAAACGAAGTGGACTCGACAACAGGTTCTCGCTTAATTTAATTAAAAAACAACACTAGAATTTTTTTTTTTTTTTTTTACTACACTTTTAAATTTAGACCAAATTTTTAGGCTACTACACGTTTAAATTTAGACCGCATTTCCAGACATTGTCCGGCCTGCTGAACAAAACATCTGAAAGCCTCAACAATTAACCAATCTTAAGAAGCAAGTCTCCGTTTCTTGGCATCTCCATCCAGTCTGCAGCTCTCACACCCATCGCCGGCTCCTGCCCGTTTGGAAGGCGCTCTTTGCGCGAATAAAGGGACCAGTGTGATTTTAGACTTCAGGGAAACGGCCGAGCCCACCGACCTTTGGATAACCCGAGCACCTTGGCACAAAAACCTGCAGCTCAACACAGACTCGCTTGAGTCCAGACCCTCAGCCCACCTCGACATGTGCAGCCGCTCTAATTATAGCCGCTTTTACCTCAATATCTCGATTCTGCTGCTTTGACATAGAAGATTTTGTCTCCAATTCAAATTTACGAGCAGATTTTCCCCCCTGACGTCTTGGCTGCCCTTTCCTATTTTAATTACCTGAGCTAGAGAGGAAAAACATGATCATTTGAGAGAGGTCTTGATGAATTAAACCTGCATGTGAACCTGGGGGTGGTTTTTTATTTTTTGCTCGGGTCAAAAAGTCACTGTCTCTTTTGAGCTTGTCTTAATTAAACACATTTGCACGAGTTTAAAAGTAGAAATGGATCTGGATATCGAAATGAACTTATTCCGAAATACATTTTATTTGGAGTAGCCTAAATATCTTATGAAAGGTTTAGGCCCGTCCGATTAAATAACTGAGCTCCTACTGGCTAGAAAAAAATAATAAACATATAATAAATTAGCAAATAAACGAACGAATGAGTGAAGTTGGAATGACTTAATAATAATAATAATGTAATAAATGCCGTTCAGCATCATTTGATATTAAACTCTATTTAATCGCAGGATAAAGAAGTAGCTCCATCGTTATCAAGTTTATTTATTTATTTTTAATTTGCTACATGCATAAAGGATATATAATTAATGCCACTAATAAATATAGTTTTGTATCTGCATTTACTAACGATAATGCACATTTTAAGTCATAGCCTACTCACTTTAAAACGGTTAATGTTTATGTTAATATCCAGTCTCCTCTGAAATACAATTCTCGGCCTTATCCATTCAAAACTGAGTTTATTATTGATTCATGTACGCTTTTTCCTCCTTGTCACAATATGCGAGTCCTTTTAAGTATGTTTTATGAATTCAGGGTTTTAAACGCACAGGGTTCATTTTAATGGCGTACCATTTATATAATAAAATGTATTACTAAATGATGCTTCTATCAAATAACAATAAAATATATTTATTTTATTATTATTATTTTTTCATGCTAAGGTTGGTTATAGGTCACTGATACAACTTGGTTATGCTCATACGGCTTTATTATCGCCTGCCTATTGTTACAACCAAAAACGAGAACAATAATTAGAGTTAGACCTTGAAAATATATATGCATGACATATTTATATAGCTGTTTTTCTGTTATATTTTAACTAGTACATTGAAGTCTTACTGTATACTGGATCAGATTTCATAAACCTCATCTTTAAAAATAAGTAGCTGAGGATGAGGTTTCTCTTCCTATGCTCATAAATAAGATATTATATGGGGATTGATAATAATCAGCTCTCTGAGATTTATACATACAGTCCCAGGCAGATGTTCAGCAATTTTCTTCAAGGGTTGGGATCTGTTTTTGTGAGCAGGATCAGTATAAACATGCAGGAAATCTGAGCCTGATCTCTTCTTCTGCTTTGAAATACATTATATATACAGGTGCAGAGATCTTGGGACAAGGCATGAGATGGGGATTTATTTGATTTACTTATTTATGATTTTTTATTTTCTTAAAAAAAAATCTCCTACAAATGTGTCAGTAGCCAGAGAGCACGTGGGTCAGAAATACCATGTTTGTTTTACTAAAAAGAACAATGGCAGTGGACAGTTTGTGTCATACTTGTATAAAATGCTGGGAAATGTTTTGATGGACAAGTTTAATAAACATCCTAACCTCATCTCGCAACGTACCAGCAACATATTGATAATCATTTTTACATCATTTGTATAGCATTTTCGCCCCACTGCTGGCTTTCTTTGGGATTTAAAGTACAGAAACACACAGAAAGGTAAAAAAGAAAGACATTTTTAGAATAATTCTCTTTAAAACAATTGTGGTTAAAACTATGCATCAGTGCTGCTGTGTGAGAGGTGATGAAACCGATCTCTGGAAATTAATCTGACTGCAGCAGATTTTATAGATGCTATAGATGACAAACTGAAGCAAAGGCTTCCTCTGACTGCATGCATGCGTGTGTCCGGGGATATTTGTGCAGGGGTTTTCTCTGCTCAAGATTATTTCATGTTTCCACTCTGATTATGATCTGTGTCTGTGTCCAGAATACCAGGAAACCAGGATTTACCTCCTCAAGCAGAGTGTCATAAACACACACACACACACACACACACACACACACACACACACACACACACACGCACGCACGCACACACACACACACACACATGCACACACACACTCACACACTCATCACAGTGTTGGAGAGTCAGTGTTAAAGTCAACATGCATTCATAATCCATTTTGCTTCACTAATTTGATGTATTTCCAACTGAAACAGGACACTCGATCAGAAACATGAAGAATGGGACTTAATTGGATCTCCAAATGACAGATAGCTGCAAGGAGAGGTTAAAAGAGAAGATGGCTTGGCAAAGTCATCTGAAATAGAAAATCAGAGTTTCAGAGGTGAAGCGCTTTAATGAAAAATTACAGATAATTTTTATTTTATTTTATTTTAGCACATGCACAGCTGAATTGTTCAAGATAAGAGCAGGAATGTCTACTAGAGAAGTAAATAAGGTCATTTATGATTTCATCTTGACTTTAAGGTGTTCATTAGCCACTTGTGAAAAAGAAGTGTGCACTTCTAGTGTACTTCAAATCTTAACAGTATATTATTTTCATATATTTCTGCTATATAATTACAGCATTCCTGTAGCTCAAACAGTAGCTATGGAGCTAGCAACACAAAGATTATGGGCTTGATTCACGGAGAAGCAAGAACTGATACAAAAAGAAAAATCTGCACCTTGAATACAATGTAAGTTGTTTGGATAAAAGCATGAATGCAAGTGCAATAAAATAAAAGACCACCTAAGTGTACTTAAAGAGAGTGACTTAAAATAAGTACACTTTTAAAAATTGCTCTTTTAAATTATGCCATATGTAAGAATGTGATTTAAGTACTAAATCCAGCAGATTATGACAGACATCGCAGCCTAAATCTTAAGGCGACTGGCTGCTGCCGGGCAGATTTCATCTCTCGTTTGCTTAAAGTTCAACATTCTTTAACTTTGCGTTGCTCTCACAGCTTGCTTTGCTCCGCTTTCAATCCCACAATCCCTGCTGGAGCCCATCGCTCAGCTCCCATAGAGAATACACTGACAATTCTGCTCATTTCTACAACAACAAAAGAAAAGAAAATCTTTTGCTGAAGTCTTCTGCTTCTCAGATGTGTCTCCTGCAAGAAATCCCACGTGTCTCCTTTAGAGATCTCAACAACATCTGTAAGTGTGCATGACAACTCAGAGAACAGTGCGTGTATGAATTCATCAAAAAGCCACAAGTGTCAGAATATCCACCCTGAAAATGTCATATGCACAAATGCATGTTTCAAATAATTCATTAGGAATCATGACCAGAGACAATGGCCGTCATATGGATCCAGTTACGGGCCGCAGCAGTAACCTCAGACAAACCAAATATGTCCTGTTTTATCAAATTCAACCGACCTCACTGAAAGCGCTCGTGCACACAGTGGAGAAACTCAGTGAAGCGGGTGGGGGTCCTGGAGAAATGCTTAAATTAAATCTGCTCAATTGAAACATTTGGCAGAGTTCACTCGTATCGTACTTTTTATAATGTCTCCAGGAATGCGTACTGCACAAAATACTGGCTTAAGTTACAGGTAAGACGGAAGGTAAAATCTACGAGAAATGCAGTAATATGCCAATGCCGATGGTCAAAGGCCGGAATGGACACTTGATAGTCCCTCACTGATGTTAGTGAGGTATGGCAAACGTCCATGTTTCTCTTTGTCCTTCTTTCTCGCTCTCTGAACCCCACAGAAATCAAGAGCACACTTACACACACACAAACTTCAGAAAGACTCAGTCAACAGCTCCTTTATTTGACCTGGTTAGGCAGAGTTCTTGTTTACATGCTACCATTGAGTTTGGTTTCCTATTTCTTGGCCGAGTGTGGAAGATATCATGTCAAAATATTAAAGTTACTGTGTGTGTGTGTGAAGTTGCACAAAGGACAGAAATGTGAAATAAATGCAGCTTCTATATTTACAGTATATTCATGCAACTTTTAAATGTTAAAAGCTTACAGATCACACAGATGAATATGCACACACACAGCCACAGACAAGGCAGTGAACTAAAATATGCTCAAAAATGTCCTAAAGCTGACAAAAGTTGCAGATTAGTCTTACATTTCTGTCCTCTTGCGCAGTATGTGAATTACACAATGAATTTACAAGAGCTTTTTTAGCATGGAAGTGCTGCGTTTAATTGTCTGGTGCAACACACACACACACACACACGTTTGTTTTTGTGAAAAGTGGGGACATCCCATAGGCGTAATGGTTTTTATACTGTACAAACTGTATGTGCTATTGCCCTTCACCAACCCTACACCTAAACTTAGCCCTCACAGGACACTGTGCATTTTTACTTTCTCAAAAATAAATAAAATAAAAATAAAACCTCACTCTGTATGATTTATAAGCATTTTGAAAAATGGGTAAATGGGGCAATGTCCTCATAAGTCACCTTCTCCTTGTAATACCTATGTCATACCCATGTCATAATAAAAAAATAAGTGTCCTCATTTGT
>CM049845.1:3300487-3317987 GCA_027422415.1 Schizothorax lantsangensis
TAGTAAGAACATATGGTAAAACAAAGTTACTCAGTACTTATTTGTATAATTACACCGTAACAATGACTAATAAAGTCATAAAATTGCACCAAAGTTCAATTAATGTTGTTCAATAGTAATACAAATCTATCTATCCATCCATCCATCCATCTATCTATCATCTATCTTTTATGTTTGACTTCCCTAGTCCAGTTCAATAAAAAAAAAAAGTACATATGGTAAAATAATGGTACTTAGTACAAATACTGAGGTATACTGATAATTACACAGTAACAATGACAAAAGAAGGTCATTTCATGTTGTTCATTAGTAATAACAATGTAACAAACACTACACACTGACCTTCAAATGAAAAATACAATAACTACACCAACACTGAAACCGAGAACAATGACTTCAAATCAATCAATCAATCAATCAATCAATCAATCAATCAATCTGTTGTACTATAATTGTCTTTTTTATCAAAATATCTTCTTGTATTGACTGTAAGAATATTAAACCGGTCAAACTAAGTCACATATGTTTCTGCCTCTCATATGCTTACACTTCTCAAACACCTCTTTGAGACGAGTAGTAGTTCCCTTTTCCTTCCCCTCCTCCCGTGTGTGTGTGTGTGTGTGTGTGTGCGTGTGTGTGTGTGTGTGTGTGTGTGTGTGTGTGTGTGTGTGTGTGTGTGTGATAAGAGTGGTATAAGCCAGCACGAGCAGTCTGGGTCTGCGCAGGAAGTCGAGGCCGATCAGCAGAGCTGTCCGTCAGCGCGAGGGTCCCGCCCACCAGCAGAACAATGGCTGCAGGGGAAACATCACAGGCCAGAAATCTCAGCTGCCACCAGCACTGGAGATAAACGGCGGAGGAAATTCACTCTCACACACACTCACACACTCACTCACAGCCAGCAGAGGTATTGTTCTACCACACTCCAGCTAAAGCAGCTTAAAAGATAGTTTGGCACAACAGATGGTTTTGACACACTCTCTAATGGCTAAACACTTACAGTGCTCACAAACAGTATTTCACACTTAGTCATGCTTAAAATGTATGAATGTCATGGTATTAGATTACAAGGTATGCTAAATTATAAATCAGTATGAACATCTTGCTTGAACAGACATTATTTTTGCCCGATGGATGATTTAATGAGAAAAAACAATTCTATTGAAGACAACCTCAGCCATATCTAGGCTTGAAACAGTAAAAACCCACCTAGCAACCGCATAGCAACACATAACACTAACTTTTCATCAGTCTATGGTACTGTAGTTCAGTCTAATTTAAATAATTTCTATACATCAGTGTTATGTATCATTGAATTTTGTTATTGCCATGGCATGTGTACAACTTACATTGTACCCACCAATGAAATTTGACATGCAACTTCCCCACTACATACAATTAATAAATTAATAAACAATAAATTACATTAGTTTATCGAACAATTCAGAGAAATAAAAGATTTACAGCTCAAGCAAAAAAGCTTGTTGAAAGCTTGTATTTTGAGTTTATTTTGAATTAGATTTTATTTTTATATTTTAGAAATAGTTTTAGTCATTTTGTTTTGTTGTTTTGTCATTGTTATTAGTTTTTTTTTTTTAAAGTCTATATATTTCTTTTACATTTTAGTTTCTTGTCTTAGTTTGTTTAGTTTTAGTTATTTTAAGAGTTCAACTTAATCTAAATGAAAAATGAAGAAATACTGCCTTGACAGCTTGCTAAAATAAAATCATTTTTAACATTTCAGTCAGTGTTTATTGTTTATTTCAAGTTGTTTATTTAAATAATTTTTATTTTAAATTTAAAAAAAAAAATTTATGGTTATAGTTTTAGTTAATGACAATAACCCTGTATATTACATTGCATATTTCACATAAGCAAACATTTGCGTAAAATGCAACTTAATAAATAAGTCCAACTTTTTCTGGTTTCTTCAGGCCCGTTCTTATGGTGCGGTCACATTTAGCATTGCTTGGCGTATTTTTGTGGGCAAAATCTAGTAATATCAACAGGAATCCACACAATTCAGAATTTCATGCGAGGGCAAAATATTTCCCAATGCAGATTTCACATTTAAGTTTTAATGCGACTGCACCTTCATTAGGAGACATAACACTTCTATATGTTTATCATTGATTCAAACACAGTTTGAAATAAGAAACATTTTGGCGATCAAATGACACATGTACGGGTTCCTCATGGTCTCTGCCGGTATATTTGTGTGTGTCACGCTAGCATGTGCTGCGGCGCTGCTAATACATTCCTGCAGTGGCTTCCATTACTAGGCAGGAAATCTAAAACCAATCATCCAATACAAAGTGAGGGTGAGATATACTGTGAAAACAAACAAAGCACCCCAGCTTGTTGATTTAATGCGTTTGTGGACACGATTGCTGAGAAAACTCTGAGCCCTGCCAAAAAACCAATACGGCCTTCCACTGCGGCTTTCTCTCAAGTATTCGATGAAAACAATTATTAAATCCAAGCTGAATTACTACATAAATACGCTAGGCACGGAATCAGCCTTTTTTCTGGGTTATTCTTGTGAGAAGGCAGTTTCTAAATGAGTGATTCAACGAAACGTAAGACAAACACAACACAAAACGAACTGTCAGTCAAACGCAGTGTTTCAAAGCACAACGGGCTCGTCAAAAAGCTTCAAAGTCTGAAACTGATAATCGCACATCGTCCTCCCTGAACCTTTAAGCTGAAATTCAACCGTCCAGTCACAATAAACGATGCATATGTGCAGACGGAAATATTTCAGTCCCGCTCTCTGAAAGTCCCTGGATTCCCATGAGGCCTGGAGCGGACAGATGCAGGGCATGATGGGAGCAGTATGACATCACACGTGCGGGACACACACACACACACACACACACACACACACACACACACACACAGACGTGAAAGTCACCATTTATCACTGGCCACCGAACATTTTGAGAATCATAACATCCTGACAGGAAGATCTTGTGGAAAATTATCAGATGGGCTTTGATGAGAGGCTCGGCTGCCTCTCGGACGCGATCCAGCTCTTTGTGGCGCTGCGTGTTCGCTGACCCTGCTGTCTGCCGACTGATGGCTTTTCTCGTCTTTGTAACAGGAGAGACAGTTTTTATGGTCTCTGTCTGTTTTTTTATTGCTCTTTTTGATACTTTATTGATAACATATGAACCATATATGTGACCCTGGAGCACAAAAACAGTCATAAGTAGCACATGTATATTTGTAGCAGTAGCCAACAATACATAGTATGGGTCAAAATTAGCCATTTTTCATTTATGACAAAAATCATTAGGATATTAAGTAAATATCATGTTCCATGAAGATATTTTGTAAATTTCCTAGCGTAAATATATCAAAACTTAATTTTTGATTAGTAATATGCATTGCTAAGAACTTCATTTGAACAACTTTAAAGGTGATTTTCTTAATATTTAGATTTTTTTGCACCCTCAGATTCCAGATTTACAAATAGTTGTATCTCAGCCAAATATTGTCCTATCATAACAAACCATACATCAATGGAACGCTTATTTATTCAGATGATTACTCAGATGATGTATAAATATCAATTTAAAAAAGAATACCCTTATGACTGGTTTTGTGGCCCTTGGTCACATATACCACATAACAGATAGATAGATAGACAGACAGACAGACAGACAGACAGACAGATAGACAGATAGACAGACAGATAGACAGACAGATAGATAGATAGATAGATAGAGGGATAGATAGATAGAATGACAAAATGATTGACTGAAAGATAGTGTGTTTGTTACATTGTAATTACATTGTTATTACTAATGAACAACATGAATAAACTTCAGAGTGAGTCTGTTACTTTTTTCATTGTTACAGTGTAAATATTATTTTACCACATGGTTTATGGTTAGTTGCTGTAAAATATGCATAATTTACTGTTTTTACTGATCAAACTGGACTAGGGCAGTCAAACATCAAAAAGCGGCACAGAAACGATGGATGGATGGATTTGAAGTCATTGTTTTCTGTTTCATTGTTTTTGTAGTTACTGTATTTAGTCTTTGATAGTCAGTATGTACGTTAGTGTGCTTGTTACATTGTAATTACATTGTTATTACTAATGAACATGAAACAAACTTCAGTGCAACTTTATGACTTTATTTGTCATTTTAGCAGTATAATTATCCAAATAACTACTGAGTAATATTAACTGACAACATGTACTTACTATAGGCTAAGGGTTTGTTTAACGTTAGTTGTTTGTAATTATGCATAATTTACCTTTATTACTATAGTACATGCAACGTGTAACAAGGATAAAATAAAATAAAGTTTCCAAAAGTATTTAATTTTTGACAATTTTACACTACTTTAACTTAGTAAATGTAAAAACAAATTTTCGTCATTGCCACTACATATCACATATTTAATTACCACAAGCGTTTAATTCTTTTCCAAAGTCTCTTAATTTTGTAAGAGCTAGCAATGACTGTTTAACGTATCAGATTTTACTCATAAACAGGGACGAGGGACATGACTGTGTTTTTCCCTCATTCTTCTTTTCATTGGGGAACAAAGGATGGTCCTTCCTGTTTTACTGAAATGTGGTGCCTGCGTGGCTGCCAATAGTGAAAAAAGCCACGAGGCTTCCTTACCCCGTGTCAGAGGGTGAGAGATGGGACATTGTCTTATCTCAGGAGGGCATGGACCTCAGCCAAGCCTGTCCTAGTGCTTCCTATTTTCACACCCTGGAGCACCTGCCCTCCGCGGAGCATGACGAGGAACGCGGCTGAGAGAGGAGCAATGAAAGGCATTCTTCACGGACACGCCTGCTCACGAGTGATCACCACACCTCAGCTTTCAGTCGACTGTAGCACGGGTCACAGTGACACACACCGCTGCCTCCTCAACACCACTGTTCACACACTGTGCTGTGAGCTAGTACTTTCAATCAAAGGTTAAAGTTAGTTCTAGGGCTGTCAGTTAAATTAATTACATGATGTGAAGGTAATTTTTTTTTTTTTTTTTCCCTTCTTTTTAGAATTAACCAAACTTAACTAATGCATTAAACCCTCATAATGCATTCAAAACCTGCATGTGATTTTTGCACTCCTGTGTTCAAAACGGAAAGCTTATAAAATAGTAATAAACTAATATTTTTAACTATCATCATATGTTAATATTTTAATATAGATCATATCTAATGCTATTTTTTTCAACATTCTTGAGAAATTGTTGTGGAATATATCATATATAACATTTTTAAGAACATGTAATCCGAGAATTACCAGTATAAATGCCATTGAAATCAATGGATTTAATTAAAATAATTAGAATTTATGGTAACACTTAATGTAAAGCCTTTATGTATAATACATTATAAAGGTATTCATAATGCACATTGTAATGTATTATATCTTTTCAGAAATAACTGTAACAAAAATGCATAGTACTATTTGAAGGTTTGTTTGCCATGCGGTTTAATGCATTACATTTGCTAAAGTTTTCACAATGAATAGATAAGTATTTTAATGTATTATAGTTGCAATTGTTCATGAGATCATTCACTGTAAAACAAATTCAAGTGGTTTCAACTAATTATTATTTAGTAACTAGTTCCACAGAAATTTTACGTTCAGTCAATTCAAAGTGTTGC
This sequence comes from Schizothorax lantsangensis, assembly GCA_027422415.1. Taxonomy (NCBI): domain Eukaryota; kingdom Metazoa; phylum Chordata; class Actinopteri; order Cypriniformes; family Cyprinidae; genus Schizothorax; species Schizothorax lantsangensis. Next base: position 3,306,129 of record CM049845.1, read on the forward strand.
CTGAATTGTTATTTTTTAGTTGGCTCAACCTTTACTGAAAATGTATAGTGCACGTGGTTTTTATTAGTTGAGTTAACATTAGCATAGCTAATAGTTGACTGGATTTGAAAATAACCATTCATTCAATGTTTTTCAAATATATTTGTGTAGACTTAATATAATATGTCCTCTCAACTAAGGCCAAGCAATACAATTAACTCAACTTAAATATTTTTTACAGTGTACAATGCATTATAAGGTGCATTGCAAGTAATTATTATTGCATTAAATACTTTTATAATGCAATATATAAATGCTTTATGTTACCAAACAGATGTTTGATGTCATTTTGATGCTGTTTTGTTAGAAAATTAATGTGAAGGTTTCAGAAAGTTGGACTGTTTTTGAGTCCAACTTTCTGAAACCTTCACATTCATTTTCTAACAGAACAGCATCAAAATGACAAAAATAATTTGCATAAACCTTTGCTTTTAGATGAATAGATGATCAATTTTTCATGCTGAAATGGTTCATTAACAGGAGTGCATGTTCATGCTTATGAACTACAGTGTGAGATATTTTACAAAACTATTTTTGTAACAAATCTAACTTCAGAAAGCCATATAGCGTCATGCACACTGCATCATGAGGATAAAATGACAGCTCCAGAAGCTCAGCTAAACTCAAAGAAGGCATATATGAGAGACATCTATGAGACTAAACATTAACCAGCTGTGCTAATGTAAACTGACCATTCAGATCATTCAAGATCATTCAACTATAGTTCCTCCTGTCACTGAGAGCAGGGGCTTTCTACACAACTCAGTTTGGGACACATGGAACAGAAATGTTATACCACAGAGTGAATATGAACAAATTTGATTATAAAACATTCTGAAATGTGGACCTCATGTATTACCATAGCACATATTGAATATATCATAAAGAGGGCACTGCATAACAGTTTGGGCAAAGAAATGATAGAAGCAACTCTTTTTTTTTCTTTATACTTCTGGTTTAAACTTCTCAAAATCTGAGATCAAACGACGCTTATTTGATATTTACATCTTTGCACTTTTCACTCATACAGAACAAACCCAGCTGGATACGCATCAGTCCATTGTGCTGTTTTACTGGTTGACAGCCAGCTCATAATCTGTGTTAACAGGAGTTATATAATAACTCATCCAGTAAAAACACTGCTTGACTAATGAATTGTCCTCAGTTAAATGTTTCTCTGTCTAAACATTGAACAGCTCGAAAGGTAAACAGAGTTACAGTGCAGTGGGAACTTCAGACCGAGTAACAGTACACAGCTGTTATCCTGACAGTCCTCAAATATGAACGCTTTAGACACATTCAAAGACACTTCAGTGAGAATAAACCACACTGATAGAGATGTTTATCTGATATTTGTGCTGACTGAGTGCAATCTGTCATATCTAACTTAAACCCCTACAGCAGGGGTGTCAAACTCCGCAGCCCTGCAGAATTTAGTTCCAACCCTGCTCCAACTCACATACCATGTAGTTTTCAAATCAGCCTTAAAGGGATAGTTCACCCAAAAATGAAAATTCTGTCATCATTTACTCATCCTCAAGTAGTTCCAAACCTGTATGAATGTCTTTGTTCTGCTGAACTCAAATGAAGATATTCTGAAGAATGTGGGAAACAGAGCAGTGCTGGGGCACCATTGACTTGCATAGTATTGTTTTTCCTACTATGGAAGTCAATGGTGCCCCAAAACAGCCTGGTTACAAACTTTCTTCAAAATATCTTCCTTTGTGTTCAGCAGAACAAAGAAATTCATACAGGTTTGGAACTACTTGAGGATGAGTAAATGATGACAGAATTTTCATTTTTGGGTGAACTATCCCTTTAATGACTTGATTAGCTGGATCAGGTGTGTTTAATTAGGGTTGCATCTAAACTCTGCAGGGCTGTGGCCCTCCAGGAACTGAGTTTGACACCCCTGCCCTACAGCATCAATCCACACAGATGGAGTATTCTGACGATGTCTTTCATACTTTTCTGGACCTTGACAGTGTAATTTACTTGGCAGTCAATGGGACAGTCACAAGCCTCCTGGTTTTCATCCAAAGTATCTTAAATTGTGTTCCAAAGGCGAACAAAGCTTTTACGGGTTTGGAACGACATGGAGGTAAGTGATTAATGACAACATTTTCATTTTGGGGTGGAGTAACCCTTGAAGGAATAGTTCTCTCTGAAAATGTGCACACCCTCAGGTCATCCAAGATGTAGATGACTTTGTTTCTTCATCAGATTTGGAGAAATGTGTCACTGCATCAGTGTCTCAGCAATGGATGCTCTGCAGTGAATGGGTGCCGTCAGAATGAGAGTCCAAACAGCTGATAAAAACATCACAATAATCCACAAGTAATCCACACCACTCCAGTCCATCAGTTAACATCTTGAGACGATAAAAAAACGTGTGTTTTTTTAATTCAAACCATTGTTTCCAGCTAAAATATGAGTCCATAATCCATATGGGGATAATCAGACTTGCATTGTGGGATCCACCGGCAGTGGGGAAAAAGTCTCTCCACCTTCAATACCATGGTCTGGCAAGGCACCGAAAATCTCCCCGGGCGCTGGAGAATCTGCCCAGGGGTGCAGAGCTCTGTGTGTGCAATCAAAGGACTGCAATACATCAGATCAATCAGCAGCGTTTACAAACCAAAACAGCTCTAAACTAATATGTGGCTGGATTTTGATGTGAGAGACAACAGCAGATGCACTTTTTCACTGTAGGAAGAGTTATTATGAATTATGGACTCAGGTTTTAGTAAAAAAAAAAAAAAATGTCTTGATGGATTTGCTTCTTACAAAAAACACAGCTTTCATCTTCTCAAGACTGCAGAGGAGGCATTTCTGAGCAAGTGATGGAATGTTACATTTTTTCCAAATCTGATGAAGAAACAAACTCATCTACATCTTGGATGGCCTGGAGAGCTTCGTTTGTTAACTTCGTCTTGTTATACTATTGTCAGGGTTGTGAGGGTAGAGAGCATGTTTCTGTTAACTATAAAGTGCTCCAAAATCATTATGGGGGTGTTTTCTCCACTTGGAGTTAGTTTTTATTTTTTTGCTTTAAAAATATAAATTAATAAATGGCTGCTTTGAATGGCTGTCGATAGACAGTGTAGATTGGTGTAGTTCCAGTCTCTTCCAGCAGAGGCTCCCTGCAGAAGAGAACCAGCCAAACCCTGAGCTCCGGGATTCACTGCTAACTGACAGTAATATTTCAATGAGTTCATTTCACATATTGAAATGAAGAGATCACGTCACTTTCAATAAAGGACCAACAGGTTGGCATGTTGCCAGGATCAGAGACTGGAGGGGATCTTGCTGATCAAGTCTTTCTCAAGCACATACAAAGACAAAACCAACACACTGTCAACATGTCAATTTATACTTGGAACACATTCTAAGACTGTCACTAAGCTGTTATTAACAGGAAGCTGAATGCTCGTTTTGTTATTTTCCACTCTCCGCTTGAAACAACAGACATGACGAAGCACACATTTGTTATAAATTTGGGGTTTTAAAACTGTTTTTAGTAGATTAGATGATTACATGGGGTTACATCATGACCACAGATTGCTGCTCACGCTCCAAACGAGCTTCTATTACTATCTACAGAGAAATACTGCAGCGTGAGAAAAGACAACAGAGACAACATTCACTTTCACAAGTTTTGTTTGGTTTACTTAAAGTTTTTGACTTTTCAGTCTTTTAAATTCAGTCCCTTTCATAGCACATTCATTAACTAAAATGTCTCAGTAAATTATTCATAACATGCACATAAGATTATTTGTTGATAAATTAACTGTAACATTACCACATTATATATATATAAGGGCTGTCAATTTGTAATCTAATTAACTACATGATGAGTCGATTAATTAATCAGATTAATTAATTAATAATTAATTAATTGCAAATTAAATTTGACTGTGACAATACACAGATAAATTAAAGACATTATTGTGTTACATGAGAAAGTATCAAGTATACATTACAAAACGTATCTGTAGAAAGAAACATGTTATTTGATTCAACATAAAATTTATTACAGGTCTGGGGGCAGGGCCAATCACGTTAATCGTATATATATACATATATGTATATATATATATATATATATATATATATATATATATATATATACACACACACACACATACATACATACATACATACATACATACATTATATATATATATATATATATATTCAGTATCAGTAAGATTTTCTTCAGTAAGTCTCTTATGCTCAGCTTTGCATCGCAGGACTAAATTATATTTTAAAGTATATTAAAATAGAGAACCGCTTGTGTGTGTGTATGTGTGTGTGTGTGTGAGAGAGAGTGATCCATATGTCTGTCAGACAGATTTATGACACGCATAATGAGAAAATCGATCAAAAACACAAAAACAAGTCTCAGCCAATCAGAGAATTTGCTCCTGAATAAATGGTGCTCCTGTCAATGTTGGCGATTCTGTTATTGACAGTATGGACAGTATAACAAGTTGTGGATTTTTTAAATGTAACCGGATCTGACAGGCGAGAGTTTTTAGTGCTTTTGTTTTTGACAAGTATTCACACTGCATGGATTTCATGTAGAATCCGTTCTGGCATGTACTGTAGAAGCCCTGGTAGCTTTCCAAGCAAACAACAAGGCTTCTTCTCCAAGGAATTAAAGAAATGCAAGATGTCTGAAGTAGCTCAGCTATGTTGTGTCTCCACCCGCTCGCATTCTTCTTCACTGCATCTCCGTCATCGGCCGCTGGAGTCCTTCAGAGTGATGAGGGCCTCCCCGTCCCATCAGCCATCACTATTACTCTTCTGTCTACCTGAGGCAGCCAGACCAGGGTTAATGCGGTTCAAATAAATCAACATTAAACCCCAACTCATCTTCTGACGGTTAACCTTGTCCCATACATCCTACAAGACGTATTGCTGGGTTGTTGTGACAGCTCCAACATAAAAAATGAACTGTGAGGTTTATGAGGCTTTAAATGCCGAGAAGAACTCCTTTATGCAAAGAAATCAAAAAGGAGAATGCGTGTCAAAGAGTGCAAAGATATTTTTGGTTCGGCGAACTCAAAACAGAGAGTCGACTTGGTCTGAGGATTTGACAGAGTCCAGGGTGCGCAGGCCAATGGCTAATTAATCATTCCTCTGGACTGGCCGGGATAAGATAACGAGGTCTTTAAGTGGTGATTAATTCACACCAAAATAGAGCATCGTGTCAGTTCCCAGGGGAGGCAGGATGTGGATTAAACCGTGACCTGGGTTTATGCTTTTGGTAAGGTGACTTGTGGCCCAAATCCCATTCAGTACCTGGCTTGCGTTCTGTTAAGGCTTCTCAAAGCAGAGGATGTCATGCAAAGGTCAAACACTCTTGCCGCTGTTGGAAATAATAGGCCTGCTGTGTCTTCCTCACCTGTGTGTTTTTCTGACACAATTCTGTGAAACAGGTTTAGGTGGTTTTCACACTTGGTTCATTTGGTTGGTTTGATTCAAACCCAAGTTCAATCTGATCCTGTACTTCACTGTTTTTGACACTTTGGATTCACCACCAAACCTTTACACCTTTACTCTCCGAAGGGGATTCATTTGGAGACAACAAGCTATAAGAAATGAAAGCATACAAACATACAACATACTGTATTAATAGTGCTAACACCAACCATTTGAACCAAACTATGGTGGCAAATTAATAAAAATCCAAAACAAATCTATAGTGTGAAAACACATTAAAACCAATGTTAGCCTATATGCCTTTGATTTCATTTTTCCCAGTCTAGCTTGTACTTATTTGAATAATGCTTGAAACTTGGTATTACGAGCACGTCCTGTGTCTATTTGCCTCTTTAAGATGAATCACTCGATGTATTCCCCAATTGTAAGTCACTTTGGATAAAAGCGTCTGCTAAATTAATAAATGTAAATGGAAATTATAATGTAGCTCTGTCGCTTTTCAGCGCTGCACTCGTTGTCAACTGTTTTCCCGTTTGTATCTCCACAGCGTGAAGGTAAGTTTGTACAAATCAATGAATGAACGGCTCAATGATTCTACTGACATTTGTTATGACATCCACTTACAACATTACAATGCACATGATAACTTTTGTTAACGTAAACAATAAGTAAATCCACTTCTCCAGTTTATTACCCTCTAATGGTGATGCTACAAATCTCCTGCAAATATAGAAGTTTAAAACAAACTTCTGAAGATACACTACTGGCTACTAAATATCCACCTTATTTAAGAGCACATAAGAGCAGACGCAGCCATTTGTAAATTTCATGTGTCTGGCATCCGCATCCGCTTAGCTGTACTGTACAAAACAGCTTGTTTTGCCTATTGATATTGCAAACTAGTGTGTCTTACCATATTATTTTAATGTATTATCTTAATTATGAACACACTGGTTTGTAGTACAAACAGTTTTACCATTTTCTGCACTTAGTTATTCTTCTTGTTATTTCCCAACCACTGTTAATGAACCTGAAGTCTCACACATTCACAGAAAACCATTTACTTCTGCACTGAAAAATAAGGTGGATAAAAGTGAAACATGTCTGAAGCTGCTTGCCACATATATATATATATATATATTTCACCAGCAATTATCTTTTTAAAATGGCCCTGCGGCCTAATGAATGTTTTAAAGCAGCTTACCGTATTTTCCACTTTCAACTTTGACAAGTGAGTTACTGCAAAAAGATGGCCATTACGACACTGTAAAGTGATAAAATTATACAGTACAGTGATTTTCAATGCCTCAGAAAATACGTTAATTTGACTAAAAACAGTCGGGTGAGACTTCCGTGTTCATGAAAAAGGTGGATAAGTCGTGTTTGTTATCATCTGAAATGTGTGGCTATTTATATTCCAAAGCGATTCATATAATGCAATTAATGTAAAGCATGCATAACATGCACATGCACACACATCTGAATTGGCACGGAATGAGAGAGGAATGTCGACACAAGTTTATTTGTGTAGTGATTTTCTCACACGCCGGTAGTTTCAGTTTCACGTTGAATAAAATAATTTAAGATTGACGTTGATAATAAATGTTATTTCTAATGAATGCCATTATAATTTATGTTTGTTTTATTTTAATATTTTTCATTCCTGTTCTTTGAATACCGTTTTAGGGGAACTAAATACGTTAATAGTGTTTATAATGTTCTCTCTCTCTCTCTCTCTCTCTCTCTCTCTCTCAATGCAATTTTGACCTGGTGCAACATATTTTATGCACAATACAGTATAAACATCTTTTGTCTTTTACCTATCAACAGCATGTCTGTTTACCTAACTTAATTCCCAGTAAGTCATAAAAATGTCAAGCCTGTCATTTTGTGGTTAAAACAAAAGAGTGATTTGCATGTGCGACCGTACACACCTGCGTCACAGGTGACATCCAGATTTGATTGAGGACGTGCAGAACCAGCTAAGCAATTTGATGGTCTGCAATACTGACAACAGACAGCCACGATATAAATCAGATCGAAACCCTGAGGCGAGCTGAACACAAAGGATCATTTACTGGGCTCCCGTACAATCTGATTCAGTGTTATGAAGCTGTGGTTTAATGTGACAGTCAAAGACACAGAAGGAGAACTCCCTCGTTCACCTCAAACCACGGGCTGTTGATTACCTCACAACCGCTCGTGTCCTCAGGCGACGGACGCACCCACAAGTATGCAAACGGCTTCATCCCAGTCGACTACACATGCAATCCTATCATCTCTATCAACAGCTAAGAAGAAAACACAAGTGTTTAACGCCTAACGATTCTGTGTCTCTAAATAACTTGAACAAAAACAATTCATAAACAGACTAGAGTTGCACAGAAACCACATCAGTTTCTGCTCCTTTAAAAGTTGGCACCAGCACTTATTCACAAAGCCACAAATCCATCAAGATGCATTAAAACAAATATCTCTCCTTCAAACTGTTAACGTCTATTTGGACTTGGCAAGTTTGCAGTCATAACATTCTTCAAACATATTTTCATATCTGTGTGATGATCGTTGGAGACAGTAGTTGCTATTTTGCCTCACAGTAAGTGGTTGGAGCCAGGACTGTTGTTAATGACGGCACACAGGTGATGGAGTGTTAACTAACTGCTAATTCATTAAATTCCAGACCAAACTGATGTCAGATGATTATAGTACGTTCATGGACAACATCATTTTTATTACAATTATTTTTTTTGTCATGTTTTTAGATGTTTCTATCACAGGTCTTACTCCAGGGCACATGCACACTTTGTAAAAACCTCAAATGAAGTCAAATGAAGTCACTGCACGTTGCTGTATATGTGAATGACCCTTAACCCAACTCACTAGCAATGCACTGATAAAAAATTAATTTCCTGAAAATGTACACAGTTTCAGTTAAATGTAGCGTTGCATCAGTGTCTCAGCAACGGATGCTCTGCAGTGAATGGGTGCCGTCAGAATGAGAGTCTGATAAAAGCATCACAATAATCCACACCACTCCAGTCCATCAGTTAACATCTTGAGAAGACAAAAGCTGAAACAAATCCAGCGTTAAGATGTTTTTAACTAAATTACGAGTCCATAATCCATAATAACGCTTCCTCCAGTGAAAAAGTGTTCTGGTCTGAATCAGGAGAGAAATCTGCATCAGATCAAGCAGCGTTTACAAGACAAAACAGCTCTAAACAAATATGTGGCTATTAAAAGCGTTATTATGAATTATGGACTCCACAAGACGCTAATTTATGATTACTTGTGGATTATTGTGATGTTTTTATCAGCTGTTTGTACTCTCATTCTGACGGCACCCATTCACTGCAGAGCATCCCTTGATGAGACACTGATGCAGAGACACATTTCTTCAAATCTGATGAAGAAACAACATCTTGGATGGCTTGAAGGTGAGCACATTTACAACACATTTTCTTTTTTGGGTGAACTACTCCTTCGAGGTAGTTGATCTTCCATTCCTGTATTTGAAATACTCTGGTCTCGTTTCTCAGGTATGATCTCCTCTGACCGGTACGTTTACGTTCAAGCCGCTCAAAGAGTCTCTTGTCTCTCTCAGGACTGAAAACTAATAATAACAGCGAACAGTACAGAGAGTGATTTGATCAGATCCCCTGCTCTCACCGTCAGCTGCAGGGCTCCCCGCGTCTCAGTGCAGGTCAAAGGTCATCCAGCTGTGAACCCGCCCGTTCTCATGACACTGCAGCCGCAGACACGGAGGAGAGCGGCGAGGTGTGGGGTCCGCGAGCCCATCTGGTTCTGATTACCGCCAGACAATCCAGGCCTTTATCAGCCTCATCCACAGCACGCTTGCAGGTACCAGGGTCGCTGCACATATCTCAATCTGCCTGAGACAGCTTTAGTGATGATGCAGTATATCATCTTCAGCACAGACAACTGCTCTCTGGACAAAACGTGCATCTGGAAATGAAAGAGATACCTTTAACTAATAAATAAACATACAGTGGACCAGTAACATTTAAAACCATGACCTTCTTCTGTGCCTCACGCAAAATTTAAGCCTTATTATGTATGAATATCACTGCATTAGATACGTCAAAACAAGTGGCATCTGCAAACAAACACTAATAATGTCACTTTCATTGAGCACACTTCTCAAATTCTTATTATTATCAAAGCTAGATACACTATAAAATTATTTAGGCACACATTTAAGATTCATGTATTTGGATTGCATATCAATTTGAATTACACCGTTTTAACATGAACAAACTAATAAAGTTAATGTAATTCATATTTGTCAGTCAGACATAAATGAAACAGGTCAGATTTGTGTAATAGTACTAATAAACTGAATTTATAGTAAATACACAATAACCAGATTTTTATGTTTATCACCAATAAATTCCTATTTGTTTCAATCTCATACATTTTAAATAATTTCATATTTCTTGTTACAGCTAGCCATATTGTAGTCATGTTCAATTTTTAATGAATAAATACAATTTTCACAATGAAGAGATTTATGCCAATTCTAAGCAATTTTAATAAATGCATTTTGAAAATATGATTGTTGACATAAAAATTAAATAGATGCAAATGATTAATAATAATGCTATTAATTAATTCTAGTTTGGAAATCGTGACTGGCTAATATGCATCGCATTAAGTGTATTAGTTTGTTCATGCTAAAACTGTGTAATCCAAATAGATGGAAAATTATTCAATTCAAATACACAAATCTGAAATTTAGGCTTTTTTAAATACATAAATGCCACTTTTTTGATATTTGTATATAAAGCAATGACATTCAGATATTTCAAAGTGTTGCTCAAGTGTCTAAACACATTTTGGGGCAACCTTAATAATATGCTTCATAAATTGGTGAAACATGTGAACAGTATGTGTTAGTGTCAGTTTAATTGGACCGCAGTGGAGTAAAACACATTGGTGTTTGGTGATGAGTTTTTGTCTCAAGGTCTGCATTTACAACAGTCACACCAATGTCTCTGTGTAATAAGGTGTTAAACTTGACTGGATAAAACCAAGTCCTAATCCCAGTTTAACACCTCTGGTGTGACTGTAAATGCAGACCTCGAGACAAAAACTCATCACCAAACACCAATGACTGTACAGACCACTTCCCAAACTGTTGCAACAGAGATGAAATACAATTCCACACTTTGTTGCCACTCATTTTTCTGTTCTAAAGAAGGGGGTGCCAATACTTTTGTCTATTTTCTTTGGTGTTTGGTGATCCTTGCATTTACAGTCACACCAGAGGTGTTAAACTGGGATTAGGACTTGGTTTTATGCAGAGACATTGTCATACACAGAGACATTAGAATAGAAAAGAGTCCAAACTGTTGCTATAATATTAGAAGCACACAATTTCCTAGAATATCATTATATGCTTTAACATTAAGATTTGTACTCATAGAAATTACTAAAGTAGTCAAACCTTGTTCATTAGAAGGGGGTGACCCAATACTTTTGGCAATATAGTGTAGCTCCACTCCTTCATATAATTGTTGTTTTGAATCTCATATCCCTCTCTTCCCCTGAGGCTGGTGATAAATCCATGCATGTCAAACACACATAATGACAACTTTAATGATATACTGCACCTACATTAACTAAATCCCAAAAGAGTGTTGGAAAGCCTCCATTGGGTGTTTATGGAGATATGCAGTCTGCCACTTTTGTTTTTTGGATACAAAATACACACGATACAAGGAATGTACATTTGAGCCTGGCCTTTTATCTCAGGTTGTGCTTTTGTGTGAAACTTAAGCATGCTTATCAGAAACACTTTGCACCTGCAGGAAAATCCTCATATCCATAAACAGGGTGCAGTTTTCGTTGGGAAGTGAACACTGGGATCATTCATCACTGTAGTGCTTGATTATTTTGTCAGGACGACCGCTGAGAAACCCCTCCACCCCGAGCTTTGTGTTCGTGTTTATGCTCGGATATTAAAAATCAGTCCAAACAAGCAGAGCACTGAAAACCTGCTAATCGATTAACAGTTTCTGCCAAAGGAGATCAGGAAACATGTACTTCAACTTTATTTTGCTTAATGGTTGAATTTGAACTACAGAATAGCTCGTGGCAAGTGGTTGTATTGACCTGAATCTGTTTGCATCCTCATTCGTCACAATGGCTGTTGCTCGGTACACTGTAAAAAAAAAGATGTAGTTTTTACAAAATAATTTTGGCAGCTGTGGTTGCCAGAATAATTGTGTAAAAACTACAGAAAAACTGTAAACACATTTACTGAACACAACTGTAAAATTTACAGTATAAAACTGTAATTTACAAACAAGGAAATCTGAATGTAAACCACTAAATTCAACAACACACACT
>CM049845.1:3322987-3325487 GCA_027422415.1 Schizothorax lantsangensis
TGTGTCCAGCAGTTTGTCTCTGACACTGTGATATCCAGCTGCCCCTAAATATGACTACATGTTTATTAATGTGAGGTGGGAAGATGCAGGATGGACGGTGATTAATGTTGTGCCAAGATAAGCATATTGAATGTGTCTCATTCCACTGCATATTAGTTTAACTGCTTACACACATTTTCAAAACTTTGCATCTGTTTTTCAAAACTTTACACACAAATCCAAGAATTGCAAACACAAAATGCAACAAAATGCAAAAACATCTCGTGCAAAATGAAGCACTGCATTCAAAATATCACAAACACGTCTCAAAAGCAAACATTTGCAAACACCTTTGCCATAATATTACAGTTTTTTTTTTACAATTGCTTAAGCACAATTTTAAAATCAAGGCTCATTTTGTCAAAACACTACACACAATTTACACATCCACACACACAAATAGCAGAACACCTCAGTTCTTTTGCAAAATGAAACACTTGATTCAAAACTTTACAATAATATATCAAAACCCAATTTTGACACCGTATGGAACACACAAGGTTCATACAGTTTAATTCTGTTTGATTCATTTACACACTGCTGTTCTCAATCTTAAACACTTGTAAAATTGCAAATTTACTAATGATATAGTCTGGGTTTAATTTTTTTCAGAGATATTGCACTGATTACAGTTTTTTTGGAAAGTTTTCACATGAACATATTGCACAACACAACAATTAACAAAACACTACAGTCCTTTGCAAACACTCTTGTAAAAACTATACACTTCTGACCAGTACTATGCAACGTACATGTTTGCAAGTTAACTATTAAAACACTCACTCTCTTCATGATTGAGTAGGCACCATTACAAATATAATGTAAAACCAACCACTTGTTGCAGATGAAGAAACTCATTTATTTCCATGTTGACATTTTAATACAAAAAATGGTATTGCTGTATTTACTGTAAAACAACAGAATTGTCTCTTCGCCTATGGATCAGAGACATCAACATCGCAGGCAATCATAGCATTAAAGAAACAATGATCCAGCATACATACAATGGCTTTGAGGGGTGCCTGGAGACGGAGATGCCACCGAAAAAACTCTTCTAAGGGTTGAAAAGAATGGTGGAAGATATAGGACTGAAATGTGGATGTTGCCCACTGAACCAGCATGCAGTCCCAACAACAATGGCATATGATCGAATTTGCTGCTGTTAAATGGTCCAAGAGTAAGATGAGTGGTGTTGTAGGGCCCAGGGCATTGGAGGACCCCATTCTGTGGGACAGGTATATTACTTGGGGAATATATGTGAAATGTTTCAGAACCCAGCCTATCCGTGAACTCATGTGGAGTCTGACAGTGTCAGGCATAGTTCTGTCTAGTATACTATTACAGTACTAAAAGACAGTATGAAGATGCTGTGTACGCATAATCATGTCGTTGAAGGCACTATAGCTTCATTTGAATGCGTAGTTTTGGAGACATGGAGTTGAAACCATGGTTATTGACCTTGGATGATCATGTTGGCGTGCTGTTCTGTGATAGGAGGCCTGTCACCCTCAATCCTATGCAGTATACAATTACAGTAATTTCACAGAAAAGGTGAAGTTGACCAGTACCAGTTACAAACCGTGCAGATTTTTGATATGATGATACCAATACCTATTTTCCAGGAAATGATCACACTTGCACTGTGTAAGATTTGGCTGTAGCTCTCCCTCAGTCAGGCACAGTGGTCATGTTTCTCCTTTTGATTCCTCTTCCTCTTCCTCTTCCTCTACCTCTACCTCTACCTCCAGCACCATCTCTTCTCTTCCTCTGCCTCCTTGTTGATTCACTTTTCTCTGTCTGTGCTTGAAGACATGAAAATTCATACCTGATTGCTACTTGTTTACCTATGTCTGCCAATTGGTTGGACGGTGCGGTACAGTCTGATTGTGACTGAGATTTTTGTGTGTACAAATTGTGTGTAAGTTTTGCACACAATGTGCTTAAGTTGTGCTATGCTGACTTCTTGACTAATAGTGTGCTACTTTTAATTTTAGAAGCGTAAAGCATGAACGACCAAACAGTGTACTTATGAAAATCTCTCCAATCCATTCAATTCATCCATGGGATTTTTGCAACAGAAATAGAACATGTGTAGTCCATGGCATTGAAAGGAAGGGAGAGTGTGAGGTAAATAATGCAGATGCCTTAAAAAACGTGATGCGGTGTTGTAAGGAGCTAATGTTCTGATTGCAGCACCATGTTAACCGACATTCAAAATCTGTGGCACAGATCTATTCTCTTCCTGCATGTTGAAGACAGTGCCTGTTTACACCTGTTGTTTTGTGTCACAACGGCCGTGTTTGACAATGGTGTGTAGTATTTTGGAAAGCAGTTTTGCAAAAAGTGTGAGGCTGAGAATGTGCTTATAGTTGTGCAGATTTGGGCTGAAGTTGTGTTCCTTGAGTGTTTTTAATTTTAGTGTGTAAGCATTCGTGAAAAACTGTAATTCCTGTTAGATTTG
>CM049845.1:3330487-3360487 GCA_027422415.1 Schizothorax lantsangensis
TTTATTGATCTTAATGTTAATTTCTACATTTACTAACACATTTTTAAAACCAAAGGTATCTGTTAATATTAGTTAATGCATCTGAACTAAAATGAACAAAGGTGTTTTTATTATCTAACATTTACACAAATTAAAACTGTAAAAATATATTGTTTCTAGTTAGATCATGTTAGTTAGTGTCACAGAATGTGGTTGTAGCAAGAAGCGCACGACAAAGGAGTAGACGAAAAGGAGTCTTTAATAAACATCAACACACGTATACCATTTGATAACATTAATCGAGGACAAAGGGTGAACAGAAACTGGTGGCTTATAAAGACAGGCAAACAAAAGGAGCAAACGAGATGATAAATTAACACAGGTGATCAGAATGAATGAAGATTAACTAATGAGAACAGGAACTAAACCAAATATGGACAAACAGGAACTCAAACACGTGACAGATATCGCCCCCTTCCCAGAAGGCGCGTCCCGCACCGTAACAGTACCATCGGGGAGGGGGGCGGGCGCCCTGGAGGCAGATCAGGAAGCTCCGGGAGCCATGGCGGATCCGCCTATGTGGCCTTGGCCCTTGGTCCGGCCACTATGGCCATGGATATATGGCCCCCCAAATTTTCTTGGGGTGAATTAAGAATTCTGGGGGGCGCTCTGGACGAGCGGGCACTGGAGGGCGCTTTCGAGGTGCGGGCACTGGAGGACGCTTTCGAGGAGCGGGCACTGGAGGGCGGTTTGGAGGAGCAGATCTGGCCAACTTGGGGAACTCAGGAGAGGGCGGGCGGCGGGCTTGACTTCGCCGCGGATGGCGGCAGGATTGACTGGGGGACGGCCAACGGACTGGATTGCGGGCTGGTTCTGGATCGGGGCTGGACACTCTCCAGACACCCGAGGATCCCTTCCCTCCAGCTCAGTCCTGTGGGGTCTGGGAGGTCCACGGGGCGATAGTAATTTGCCCCGATCCAGAACAGAGAATTGAGTGTGGCGTCGTCCAGCCCCGTCCACACGGCGAGCCCGCAGAACTCCTGCGCATTCTCCATCAGCGGGAGATCTCGGTGGGCCAGGGTGGAAAACCGTGCGGCGGTTTCCATAGTCGTTTTCTGTTGGGGTCCAGATTCTGTCACAGAATGTGGTTGTAGCAAGAAGCACACGACGATGGAGTAGACAAAAAGGAGTCTTTAATAAACATCAACACACATATACCATTTGATAACATTAATCGAGGACAAAGGGTGAACAGAAACTGGTGGCTTATAAACACAGGCAAACTAAAGGAGCAAACGAGATGACAAATTAACACAGGTGATCAGAATGAATGAAGATTAACTAATGAGAACAGGAACTAAACCAAATATGGACAAACAGGAACTCAAACACGTGACAGATAGTGTATTAACTTTAACAAAAGGGACATTTGTGTTACCAATTAATCAAATCAAACATATATTTCTCTCTTTATGTATAGTTTTTGGATGTCAAAATACTTTATATTATCTCAGTTTAATAGTCAAGTAAAGCATTCAAAGGCTGAATCCCCTGAAATGTGTCACATAGCAGCTTTTAGTAATAGTGAAACACAACATTTTCATTATTTTTACATTTCTGTTTGGATTCTGTTGAAGTTTTTTGTTGTTGTACTCAAATGTTAAATGAGTTTGTTCGTAAACTGTGGCGTCAGCACACATCTAATGTTCACTAACAGAGTCCAATAAACATCTTTAAGAGGATACAGAGAGTGAATGCATTAGTGGTGCGGTGTGAACGCTCTGATCTACTAATGCTAACCACTCTCGACCATTAACAACAACACACACACACACACACACACACACACACACATGTTGGTTTTTGTGGTTTACGGGGACTCTCCATAGGCGTAATGGTTTTTATACTGAACAAACTGTATGTGCTATTGCCCTACACCAACCTACACCTAAAACTTAGCCCTCACAGGAGACTGTGTGCATCTTTAGATTTCAAAAAAACACCATTTAGTATGTTTTTTAAGCCTTTTGAATTACGGGGACATAGGCAGTGTCCTCATAAACCACCTTCATATTGTAATACCTCTGTCATACCCATGTTATTATACAAATTTGTGTCCTCATAAACCACATAAACCCGCACACACACACACACACACACACTCACACACACAGTTTGTAGTTTGTTTCTGTGATTTGTGGGGACTTTTCATAGACTTCTATTACTTTTATATGGATATTCCCTAACCCAACCCTAACCCTAAACCTATCCCTTACAGAAAACCTGTTTGCATTGTTACACTTTCAGTGACAAAACACACAAACACTTACATCTGTGCAGACATTCATACCTTTGTTGTCAGATGTCAGCACTATCTGTTTTGATTAACTTCTGTGAACGATCTCTACAACCAACTACTGTCTGCTTCACAGCCAAATCATTCTCATGAGAACATTTGATTAGGTAGTGATTAAGTTACAATGATTCACACAGTGTTTGTAAATCACACAACAGTAAAGGCTGCTCTTACACTTCTTTAACTAACATTACAATTGAAAAAAAAGGGAAAACAGAAGGAAAACCTTGGAATCAGGTTTGTTCCAACTTTAATTGTGTTAAAGAAATAACAAAAACAACTGTAAAACCAAACAGAAAGAAGTCTCTTCTTCTCACCAAAACTCCATTTATTTGATACAAATGGAAATTAAATTAAAACAGCTGTTTTCTATGTGAATATCTGTTAAGCTGTAATTGATTTCTGTGATCAAATCAGAATTGTCAGCATATTTACTCCATTATCCATGAATCCCATTTAAGCATGTTGATTTTTTTTTCTTGCACACTGAATAAACAATTAATAACATAATATGTAAGGGTTAAGCATTCAGGACATTGGTGTTTCAGAAAGCGTTGGGGATGATTGTATAATATGTTCAGTGATGTTAAAGGCATTATGTGAGGAGTGTAGATGCTGCATGTTCATCAGCTCGTGTGTGTGTGACGTAAAGAGAGAAACACTGCAGCGCGGCCGGGTCACCTGACACCGACAGTAACCACCCAACGATCATTCCAGAGCTCTCAGCTGCTGGGGCCATCAGGGGCTCAGCTGGACCCGGGGCCCCTGCTCTCCACCGGAGCCGCCAGTCTCCAAACGTCCCCCGGGTCTCTCTCTGTGTGTGTGTGTTTGCCTGCACTTCACCAGCTCACGTCCCATGCCATGCTCTCAGAGTGTGTGTGTGTTGTAAAGGTCATGACCCTTGATCTATGTTTACAAACAATCCTTTACAAAAAGGGAAATTATGCAGTAATCGACCTGTTGCTAAGCTCCGCCTTAAAATCATCACTGCATTACTGACCAATCCTACCTCTGTTCTAGTGTACATTAATGAAGGATCTGTGTGTTTAGAATTATTATTATTATTATTATTTTTATAAGCAGTTATTCAAAAATAAGGTTAAAACGTTCAACAGTTTGGGATCAGTTCTTCTTCAAGGATGCATTAAACTGATCAAAACATTATAAAGACATTTATAATGTTATAAAAGATTTTGGCAACACTTTAGATTAGGGAACACATATTCACTTTTAACTACGACTTTTCCCTCAATGAACTCCTAATTTGCTGCTTATTAATAATTAGTAAGGTAGCTGTTAAGTTTAGGTATGGGGTCAGATTAAATATGGTCATGCAGAATAAGACATTAAAATGTGGTTTATAAATACTAATAAACAACCAATATGCTTGTAATATGCATGCTAATAAGCAACTAGTTAATAGCGAGAATAGGTCCTTAAATTAAAGTGTTACCAAGATTTCTATTTCAAATAAATGCTGTTCTTTTGAACTTTCTATTCATCGGTGAATCCTGAAAAATGAAATGTATCACGGTTCAACATTGATAATAATCAGAAATGTTTCTTGAGCAGTAAATCAACATATTATTATGATTTCTGAAGATCATGTGACACTGAAGACTGGAGTAATGATGCTGAAAATACAGCTCTGCGTCACAGAAATAAATTACATTTGAACAGATATTCACATAGAGAACAGCTATTTAATAATATCTCACAATTTTACTGTTATTATTGTATTTTTATCAAATAAACGCAGCTTTGATGAACATGGCATCCACAGACAATATGCGTGTGCAATGTAGTTTTTTTATCCCTTTTTCAACTCTTTAAACACATTTTGAGATGTTTGTGCAACAACAGTAGCATCAATGTTATTAAAATAATGTCTTTTAATTCTATTAATAATTCAGGTCATTGTAGCAACTAAATAATTGACAGCAGTGAATGTTTTGTATAAATATTAGGAACATTTCTGTTCACGTCCAGTAATATAATCGCTTTTCAATCAGGTTTCTCTCATGTCAGCCGACTGTGAGAAGTGTTTGTCTTGATTATGATTCACACAGTCTCATATTCATCACATTTATCAGACTCCTTAAAGCACAATAGCAGATACAATGCTTTGCAGGATGACACTTATTTCCAGAATAATATCCCATAACGAGCTTACAGTTTGTTTTGATTGTTTTATGCAATCTCCCATTGATTTGTCAGTGAAAGTGTCTAAAGCTTGTCACAGCGAGCAGCAGTAACTAAAGCAAAACAGTCCATCAGCTTGCATGAAGCGTCATATTGAGCTGTGCTGAGTGCTCTGAGAAAGACTGGCTGGTACTGATGGTGTTCCTGTAAGGTCTGAGTGAACACAGCATTGATAAATGCGCTCTCTGGCCTCATGCATCACATGTATATTTGCCTTGGCACTGCGGGACAGCTCACATCTCTAATCCTGACTGATGTCAGTGTAAACACAATCAGAGATTATGTAAAAACATTTGAAGGATTATGTAAAAGAGCAATTAGCCACTGACTCACACAGTTCAGCACTGTTTAACTGCTTTTCATCTGGAATTAATAGTCAATCTGATTAAAAGTGCATTGAGCGGTTCTTCCATATCTTGACAGATGTTGAGATCACAATGCTACTGTACGACTCTTCTACAGTATATATCACATTTCTCCGTTCTCTTTGTGGCTCTTCAGACTGTTATAGAGGAGGAATTTCTCACTTTCGTCCAACAATGGGATCGGTCGTGGCTCTCTCATCTGTCGGGTGTTTACAAAGATGCCTGCTTAGACCCAAATCCTGTCTTAATTTAGTGATATGAACTCATTTCCTCGCGGTGGTCTGTGGGTTTTTGTTAATGTAACCCGAGCGCGGGCAGGACTGGGGAACGCTGGCGGATGAAAGCGCCTCCAAAGCCCCAGAATTAACCCTCGAGGTCAACAGCATTACTCGCCACTATTTAAAGTTAAACTTTAATTTTTGCATTGCTGAAAAAAAATCCCTGAAACAGATTACAAAGGTCATCTGAAGAGATTTGCAGATAATTAAATCAATTGGCAAGATTCAAACCAGAATAGTCCTGAAAAGAAATTCCTCACGTTTGACACCTTTTTCACACGCCATTATTGCTGGTTTATTGGGCATAAATGATAGAATATCACAGGTTAGGAAAACCAATGCAGTGTAATTGGTTATCATAAGACAGGAGCTTAATAAAGCAATACGTCACCAGAGGTCATGCATTACAGTCACAACATATTACTAAAAAAAAAAAACTTCCTTTGATCCATTTATCAGTTTTATAGTATCACATTCTGATATTTAATTTAATATAACAATTAATCTCATGTGAGATTTTTCATGTGAGAGAAAAACAAACAAAAATACAAAAAAAAACAAAAAAACAAGATCTCTTCTGCTCACCAAGGCTGCATTTATTTGGTCAAAAATACAATAAATCAGTAATATTGTGAAATATTATTATTATAATCTAAAATAACTGTTTTCTATTTGAATATGAAGTAAAATTTAATTTATTTCTGTGATCAAAGCTGTATTTTCAGCATCATTACTCCAGTCTTCAGTGTCACATGATCTTCAGAAATCATAATAATATGCTGATTTGCTGCTTAATAAACATTTCTGATTATTATCAATGTTGAAAACAGTTGTGTTGATGCTTATTTTAGTGGAAACCGTAATACATTTTTTTTTTTTTCAGGATTCCCAGATGAATAGAAAGTTCAGAAGAATACATTTATCTGAAATAGAAATCTTTAGTAACATTATAAATGCCTTTGCTGTCACTTTTGTCAATTTAATGCATCCTTGATGAATAAAAGTTGATGTATATTGTGAGGTTTGCAACATCAGAATTTCCACTCATACACGTCTGCATCCGTCTTCTGCTACACAGCATTTCTGTGTGTGTGACTGATGAAGATACACCTCCCTCAGCTCACAGACAAATACTGAGCAGTTTCTTCAGCTTTCTATAAGTACAGTACAGTAGAGCAGAGACGGACGGATCGAGACTCCAGTCACATTATGCTACCGGCTCAGACAGTGTTGCTATTTTAAATATAGGAATAATGAGGGGTTATGGCAGCGGACAGCATCTGTGGCATACTCTTCAGTGTACATTACTGTAAGCATGTTTCCTATCATTTTAACAAACTGAGGAATGAGCCAGTATGGCGCTTAAGCTGTCTATAGATATACTCATTCATCATCATTCAAACACAGAAACATGTTCATATTTGTGTGGTTAGCAGAGAAATCAAAC
Source organism: Schizothorax lantsangensis (assembly GCA_027422415.1). Classification (NCBI taxonomy): domain Eukaryota; kingdom Metazoa; phylum Chordata; class Actinopteri; order Cypriniformes; family Cyprinidae; genus Schizothorax; species Schizothorax lantsangensis. The sequence continues at coordinate 3,337,115 of CM049845.1, forward strand.
TTTGACTGGACTCTCATGATGGTTTAATGCTGTCATCGTTATTTATACACACAAACAAATGATGATTTCACCACATGAAGCCAAATAAGATTCATTCATCACTGCTGCTGTTCATTGATGATTGATGTGGAGCTGCTGTGTCTGTAGTGTGTGTGTGTGTGTGTGTCTGTAGTGTGTGTGTGTGTGTGTGTGTGTGTGTGTGTGTGTGTGTAAACATTTGGTTGCTAATCATAACACAGTCATAAATCTGCCCATTCATCTTTTCAGCCTCTCTCTCTCTCTCTCTCTCTCTCTCTCACACACACACACACACACACACACACACACACACACACACACACACAAACGCACGCACGCACGCACGCACGCACGCACGCACGCACGCACGCACGCACACACACACACACACACACACAACACAACACACACACACACACACACACACACACACACACAGGAATTCATTTGTAATGTCCCTTGACTGAAGTAACAATACAGTTGCTTTAACAATGTTGACATCTGTAATGCGTAGAAGCTCAGTGTAATAGAGCAAAACGACATGCAATTTAACACAACTGTTTCAAATAAACCTCAATGTATTTCTACAGAATAGAATACGTCTTCTATTATCTGTTATTATTACCCTTTTAATAAGTCATCTATTTTAATAATCTATTAAAATAGTATACTGTAGATTATTAAAATAGATAAATATGTATATAATCTATCTAATCTATTTTATATACTAAGAAAGTAGTTAAATACAATTGAAGCATGAGAATAGCAAATTCTGTCGTTTATTTGTTTGTTTGTGTGATACCTTTTATTTTTCTCTTTTCGTGCAAGCATTGCATTTTATTAGTAGATTTATGGGAATAAATAAATCTTATTGTAGTGTTTTCAGCTGTTTAAAAACTAGTTTTTAGGTTAATTTTATATCAAATCATGTGTGCAAAACACTTTCCTCAGAACTGCAATAAAATGAGGACAGGTTTGATCTAATAAGTTCTGTCACACATATTCTGTCCCCAGCTCTTCGTATCTCTTTTGACCTTTCTATTGATCTCTCCTTCCATTCATTAACCTGAAGTATCTCCTGTCAAACACTGTCTGTTATCTGAACTAATGATTAGCAGGTGAATGTCATGCCTGACTACTCTTCACACCTCTGCTGATCTACCAGCCTTTCAGCTCACTAAATGTGTTTATATAAGCAACATAGCACTGATAACAATCACAAATTATTTTTTTTCAGCTGTTTACACACATTTTCAAAACTTTGCCTCTCTTTTTCAAAAGTTTACACACAAATCCAAGAATTGCACACAAAATGCCTCACACCTCTTTCAAAATGAAGCACTGCATTCAAAATATCACAAACACATCTCAAAAGCAAACATTTGCAAACACCTTTGCCATCATATTAATTCCTGTTAGATTTTTGTGTGTTGTGTTTTGCATAAAGTGTTTTATGAAATTTAAAACTGAGTCAAAGGCTGAGAATTAGTGTATGGTTTTGCAGATTTGGTTCTGCTGTTTGAGTTTCAGGTTTCAGAAATTGTGTGACAAGGACAGATTTTGTGTGTAAGCAGGTGAAAAAAGCTGTAATAAACAAACAATGTAAAAAAAAACAGATTTATGTGCAGTTTTGGAATTGCATGCAAGTGCATTCTATGTAAATGTATTCTATAGCTACAGTACCTATTTTTTTTTGTTAGAGACTTTATTCATTAGGGTCATATCTTTGCACAACAAACGTCTTTGCATAAATTAAAAATGATCAGTCGCATGGCAATTAAAATCTCGCTCAGGAGTGTGTTTCCCAAAAGCACTGTTAGTCAGTTTCATCGCTACTAACATAGTTCAACAATTCAATGTTTCCTGAAACCATAGTTCCAGCGAACATCAGCAAACATCACAAAGTTGACTTCTATATGTTATGTAAAAAATATGCATGTCATTCTCTATGTTTCAGCATGTCAACAATCAGCGCTGTTCTTGAAGAGACAGATTTCCACTACATGTACAATGTGGTCTGATTGCCTCCAAATTTAGCCAAAAATGCTCTAGGCCCCATTTACACCAATATTTACTGATCTGATGACAAAAAATGGATGTTAATGGGGTCATAATTTCCATCATGGCACAGGAACGGACTTCCAAAAATAGCACCAGTGCCAACAGACTCTGTCTGAAAGCCACCGAAGTCATTTCAGCAGCAGCACACAGTGGATGAGTCTTTCTGCTGAGAAGATCACTATCAGCCATCAGTCTTCAGTAGAGGAGCTTTACATCAAACGGGGCTTTACAAGCTCTGTCACATCCTGGACATCAGTTTTATCTTCCAGTCATCATGAGAGCTTCTTCCTTGGGGCTATACACCTTCTCAACAGCCAGAAGAAGCAAAAACAACTGATCCAATTATATTTTTGATTATCATACCTCATACTGTACCCTACTGTACCTCAAACAATTTTTACAAAGACAGTCCAACTCATCTGTCAGATACTGCAGTTGAGAACAGAACAGCAACTCAATTAACTTCAATTGATGAGGTGCACATGTTTTCAGTACGATGTTGTTCAGTTGCTGAAGTGTTGCAGAATGGTTTTTAGGATAATGCTAGATTGATGTGGAAATTATAAGTCTATAATCGCTTTAAAAAGTAACAGCACACCTCTCAGGACACACGATTTGAAGAATCATTCATTTGCAAATCACAAACAATGTGGGATGAGTTATGAGCAGATGTTTAATACTTAGGATTAGGAGTTTGTCATTATTAATTATGAGCAATTGTCATTATAAGCACCACTATTAACCCTGTAAAGCCTGATATTGTATAGAAAATAACAGTCAGAAAAATATATATATATTTTTAATTGCACTTTTAGACATAATAGTTCACTATTTTGTCTAAAAGTTCAATCATTTGATATGATTTGAATTTTTAAAAAGTTTTCTATTGTGTTCATATTTGATAAATCAGGCATTTATGGCTCATATAGTGACAATATGAAGTAAAAAAAAAAAAAAAAAAAAACAAAACAAAAAAAATATTCAGAGGCCCAAACTGAACAAAAATATAAAATTTGGTGCAGATGCTGATATTTATACGATGAAATTCTGATGCTTGTAATGTAAATCAATAAGATTTTTATAACATTATAGCAGATACTTATAGAAAATGAAAAATATGAACTTGCATAAAATGATTAATCATAAATATAAATCATCACTCTATATCTCAAGGATTTTGTTTTAGTAAAATGAGATTGAAATGATCCAAACATATAATGCAATGCAATGCTGATTGAGAGATGAAGAAATAAAGGCTCCTCAGAAGATGTGAGATGAAGATCATTCCTCCGCTGAGGAACAGTGAAAGTAAAGCTCCTCAAAAGATCCTGATGATCAGATTTGAGACTAAAACATGATTGATGGAGAATCAAGTAAAGCTGAGCTGCTTCAGTCCAGTAAGTGTTCATCTGGAGATATGACTGCAGTTATTCTGACGTTTACTTGATCAAAATCAGTCAAGATTTGACACGAGAAGCAGCAGTGTACAATTACACTAAAAGAGCTTTTACTGGATTAAAAAAGTCTAAACTTTCAATCGACATGATGACAGTATACATGTAGATGAGTGTGTGCAACAGGTTTTTCAGCAGATCTTTTAGAGGCCGTAGAAAATCATGTATCAAATACAGTAGGCTGTATCATGATATTCAAGACTGCAAACTGTACGTTTCCTTTAGAGTCTCACCGCAATGTGATAAAACACGAATGACCTCATCAACAGAAAAACAAAAACCCTTCTCACCTGCTCTTTGTTTGCTATCAGTTGTCAAATGTGCGTCACAGAGCATTGTGCTGGAACTACAGCATGCATGGCCAGACGATGTTTTAAATAGCTGATAACAAAAAACTACGTATTGCTCTGTTTCTTCCGTAATTGGCTTCCTCTGTTCACTGTGTGTGCAAGAAACAGATCACTGATATCTACAGATGACTGACATCAGTTCTCATATGCAAATGAGAAAAAAGACAGATTTGGCTGATTAACAGCAGAGGACCGACATGACTAGCCCTGTCATTTGCAAAATGTGTGTAAACCAAAAATAAAATGGACAATTTGTTTTGTAATTCAAAATTCCTCGTCAGGGACATTAACATGTTGCATATGCACAACAGATGTATTGCAATAAAATTGCCATGACACAATTTGCTTTACATGCCTAGCAACAAAATACTGGTGTATGAGTTTGTTTCTCTTATAGACTTGTGACAGTAGCCCTGTTTCAGATCCTAGAAAGCTGCTTTTCTGTCTAATTTTTACATAAGCAGCTGCTTTCAAAAGCAAGCCTCTGAAATGAAATGAAATGTAAACATCAATAATCTTCATATGAAGCAAAACTGAATGGCACACAAGTAGCACTCCTCACATGAACTGCAAAAGAGATGAGAATCACAGTTTATTCCATTTTGTAGTTAGCATCTACAATCTACATCTAATATAATATGTATAAAACTACATAGCAATTATTATGTAAAATATATTTAAAAAAGATCCACCTTTTTGGTATTTAATGAAACAAATGTATATTTACACACGTATTCGCAGTGCATTCGCAGTGCATTCTGGGATTGACTTCTCTGTGCAGGATGCATGTGATGCTGCCTTATAATGTGTAAAACAAGTGCCTTGTCCAAATACCCACACTTGCGGTCTTTGCACTCGACCCCTTGACAACTTAACTGATATGACGTATAAGTGTTCAAGTGAGGATGAAGACCACAAGTGTGTGTGAACTTTTCATTACCTGATGGGACACACTTATAGTGTTGTTAAAATGCAAGTGTTTACATAGCTGTATTTTAATTTTAATTTTAAATACTTTGCATTTTAAAATCAACTTCTAAATGCCTAGTCCATATCACATGACATAATTTAATGTGTGGTGCTTCTAATTAAGTGATAAAAAGCAGTTGCAAATGTTGTACAAAATAAATATCACCACTACTCATCTTTGCACCAATAAAACGTAAAAACACTGTTTTTCTACCAAATTATACAGTATGCAATATCTAATAATTATATTAATATTTAACTTACATTGGAAAGGTTTCCGTGACCTCTCGCGAGATCTCGGCAAAAAGTCTCACGATTTATTCCCAGAACATGATGCATGATGGGATACACTAAGCCTTGAATAGCGGGAGCGGTGTGGATGTAATATGCGTTAAGGGCACTGCGCTTTGCTGTTTTTAAGATCTGGGACAGTCTTGCGCACTTACTTCCTGTCGCGCACACGCGCTCTCAAGTGGCCAAGACCACAAGTGTGGGTATTTGGACAAGGCAAAGTTATCTTAGATGGAGTGCACTTTTGATGTCTTAAAGGAATAGTTCACCCAAAAATGAAAGTTTTCTGAACATCACCCACAGACCATACAAGATGTAGATGAGTTTGTTTCTTTATAAGATTTGGGGGAATGTAGCATTACTTGCTCATCAATGGATCCTCTGCAGTGAATGGGTGCCGTCAGAATGAGAGTTCAAACAGCTGATAAAAACATCACAATAATCCACAAGTAATCCACACCACTCTGACGGCACCCATTCACTGCAGAGAATCCATTGCTGAGTAAGTGTAATTCCACATTTCTCCAATTCTGATGAAGAAACAAGCTCATCTACATCTCGTGAGAGCATTTTCAGAAAATGTTTAATTTTTGTGTGAACTATTCCTTTAAAATGCTGTCTAAGCAGTTGGCTCGCTAGATTATCTAGAAATTTTTGACTGGATGTGCAGTGAAGTTCAAGTCTGGGTCTTAGTGACTACATTTCTTAGAAAAAAAATAGTGAATAATCAACCTTTCATGTTAGCTGGAGTGTCTGGATATGAATTGGGTGAAAGTCAATGAGTCTACGGGTGACTGTATGTGTCAAGGATGGACATGTAGAATGTGTCTCGGGCCCAAAGGACAAACCACTGAAAACCCTCGACTGAGATCAATGTTTACAGGAGTCCTGAGGATAGACGGCTCTCTCATACATATTCCTGCCAGCTGAACTGTTCTACTATGAGAACATGTTTGCATGTGTGCGTCAAGATGCATCGCTGCCATACTGTGCTGCCCACTGAGTGAATGAGTTATCTCATCTGTCAGCGGCCATGCGGGGTCAGCTCTCCGCTTGCTGGGTGTGTCAGTCATCGGGCCATTAAAATGAAAAAGATTGGGGGAAAAAAGAGAAAAATATGCCCGCTTTCTCATTCTCATGGTGTGTATTTCTGTCTGGCCGGCCAGTGTCTGTCTAGTTTCCCAGACCCGCCTAATGACATTCTCTTGGGACTGAAAAGGCTGCAGATACGCCAAATTTTGTGATTTTTAACAGCACCCCATTAATGAGAGCTGAAGGTGGGGGCTAGCGCGTTATTTTTAGCCAACGATGATAGTTGAAAAATATATCTATTGCCCACACAAAATCCCCACACACAGTTTGGATGCTGTCATTCTTGAGCCGTGACTCAAGGGGGAGGTGGGAAAATGTGAAGTTTTGGAAGGAAAACGATGACGTGGTCTCTAAAGGCGTCTAAGAGGCCCCTGATAAGATCAGATATTACAAAGTAGCTCTGGCCATGGATCCTAAAAAAAATATTAGTGGCATTTACTAAGGCTAATCAAATCATTTTATTAATAGGCACTATTACTCTCGCTCATATTTTTGAACTAACTTTGTGTGCAATTTGTCTCACATCATTATATCTGCAGACATCAATGATATCTGCAGTCATGTGGAGAGGTGTGATTGGACCCTTTTCACATTTCTGGGGTTCTCACAAGCAGAATTTGTCATAGTTGGGTAAATCTATAGCAGTGAATGGGAGACTACAGAAATTTATAATTTATTTTTTTATGATATAATATAATTTTTGCATTCTTATTAGCTCCAATAGCAAAAAGAAAGAAAGAAATAAAGAAAAGTGTGTGACTTTCCAGTCAGAGAAGAGAAGAATGTCAGATTTACTGTGGCTCTTTCAGCCGCTGTATTAGAAATACTCTCATGCAGTGTTAACTAAACTATACAAAGTGGTAACTTGCAATTGTTATATAATTTTTTTTTTTTACCTGATTAATTTACAAAATTACTTTTGCTGGTATAAATTAATGTATTTAGGTTGATTCCATCATGCTAAATAACATTTGTTTATTTAAAGAAAACCAGTTAATTTAGATGTTATCATTTCTTTTCCAGTGTTTTTAATGCAAATGTGATAAAACACTAAGTATTATCTTATAAATATACAATAACTTTGGTATTATTATATTTTTCAAATTTAAAAAAGCGAGTATATTTCAGTCTACTTTTTATGTACTTCGAGATATCACAATTATAATTGGCTTATAATATAAATTGGCTTGTACTGAAAAGCCCAATTATATTAGGCTTACTTATACTTCATCTTTTGATAGAGATATACTTGACTCTTTTATCTACATAAATACTTAGATTAAAATGTACTACTATTACACTCAAAGTACACTTAGAATTATATTTTTATGAGATAAAAATGATTTAGTCCCAAGGAGTACTAAAATAGTACACATACAAGTATACTAGTGCATTGATATTAGTATACTTTCAACATAAAGTATACTAGGAAAATGTACTTAAATGTTTACTTAATAAACTTGGGGAACTAAAGTTTTTTTTATATATATATATATATATATATATATTTTTTTTTTTTTTTTTTTTTTCTTTCTTTTTTTAACACTATGCTACAAATACTCTCAAAACATACTAATGCCCTGACAGCCACCCACAATCCACTATCATTGCAGAAGCACTGGGAAACACTCATGCTTTATTCAGAATAAGTCAAATTCTGTTTTTATTTTGTCACAATATACTTATAAGTGTTTCACGGTATAACCCCAAGAGCCTCTGAAAGTGAAAGGGACACATTGCTTCCCTTCTGTTATACTAAACTGTCTCAAACTATTACTTGATAAATCAAAATGACTTCATTATGAAGAAAAATCCGATCCTTCTAACTGATCCTATCTGATTTATCTGTCTAGTGGTAGTGTGTTAACGGTTTCACAGGTTTACCGTAAATTTTCAAGTGTCAAACACAGGCATGCATAATAACGTCATAAACTCGTAGTGTAGTGCCCTCTCTGTACAGCAAGCTGTAATTCAATGCAAAGCCACAGGCCGACGCTTGGGAAAGATCCCACCGTTAATGTGAAATGACAGTAAAGGAGGAAGCATCTCTCTGTGAGTTGCTAGAATGATGGAGGAGAGTCCTGAGAGAAAGAAATCCAAGCATGAATTTCAGTTTGAAAAATGTCTCTGTTGTTCTGAGCGGACAGGAATAGCCATCCCATATGTTTACACCCATTCAACGCTGCAAGATGTACTAGCGATGACTGTACCAAGAAAGGACAAAAAAAGTCTGGTTTCCTACTTATGAGCGCATGTGTTTGTTGTGACCGTATAAAGACAAACGATGCCATAGAGACTCTGGAAACCGTGGCAGGGGATTTGAAGAGGAGGACAGGGTTTAAAACAAGCATTGCTTTTGTGGGGTGTTTTTGGAATGCCAAGTATGCCTTTTCTGCTCAGTTTTTGACTGTTCCTCTCTTGCATATGCTGTTTTAGAAGCAAAGGCTTGCTTTATTTAGCTAACTTAGTAGTGAAAATATAACATAGTTCCAAGTTTATCAGCCGATGATGCTAAGTGGACTTCTTTGGCAATCTTTAAATATACTGAGAAGAATTAGGACTCCAAGGAAATGTAGTATTTTGGACACATGAACTATATTTGACTATTTCCTGTAGCCTGAAGTAAAAAAAAATATGCAACATGAGAACCTGGTGAATTTACCTAGTGTGTGAAGAGAATAAAGAGTTATATTTGAGTTTTCTAAGACATTACTGACCAGACCAGGCTGATCAAATGTTTATTTCTTTAGTTTTTAGCAATCAGTAACTAAAGTAGTTTTCAATTTAACTGTAGTACAGAAGCAGCACTGATTTGTGTTTAGAATGTGATTGACTCAGACTGAGAGCTACTATTTTAGTGTTTCTTGATTAAGGTGCAGGTTTTGATACAGTTGATAACAAGATCCTATTTACTGAATTAGAAACGTTAGATGGTCTTTCAGGGAATAGCCTAATTGTTCTGTTTTAATTGGCAAAACAAAATACATGAATTGAGGTATTCTGCAGGGCTCGATCTTAGGACCTCTTCCTTTTTTCAATTATTTAATAAATGCATTCAAGGAGTCATAAGTTTATTTCCTTAAACATTTATTAGTTATTTAATGAATTAAAAAAAAATCTGTAGAAAATCTGAACAAAGTTGTTCAGTTTTTGCAAAGCCGTTTTTTGTCAATTTAGGTAACTTTCATGGTTATTATTTTTATTTAGCATTAAATCTATTTTCATTCTAACCTAAATACTAAATAAATAAATAAAGGTTTGTGTCATGTATGTGTTGTCATCACATCGTGTTTCTATTTTGGACTGCAGGATAGCAGTGATTTCTAATTAATAGCACCATTTAGTTGGGTTACTCTTGAGAAAGAGAAAGCATTGCAAAGACAGAGAGAAAGTGATTTATGATTTACCCGAGCTTCAGAAATGATGACTTCTCAACTGCTCTGCAGGGTAATCTTAAGGCAGGCTGGAAATCTAGTAAGAGGCCATGCAGAAGGGGTGAACACATGAGGGATTCTTCCTCTGGGAAAGAACAGTGGTGTTAGAGGGCGAGGGCCCCTCTAGAGCTACATCTGAGGTCCCGGGCCCGAGGACCACCACGGCAGTCCACCATAACAGAACAACAGAGATACCCCCCACCCCATGTTTTAAGCATGGTTAAGAATTATGCCATAATTAATTACAGAAATGTTGAACAGGGAGCATTCGTGTTGTGCAAGCTTTGCATATGTGTGCATTTGTGTAGAAGAAGTAGAACGAAAGTGTCTACGTCCATTTTTCTTCCCTTCCTGCTCTTCTCCATTCTTCCTCTCTCTCTGTCCCTCTGGTTCTCTCAGGGGGTCTTTGCTGGCCGGCGAGTTGCTCTGGAATGTTTGTCTCTCCTCACACTGGTCCCGGGAGGGACGTTGGTAGAGGTCAGCGTCCACCCCCCCACCATCCCCTGAGGCTATCAGTTAACTCAGTTAGCATGAGATACACCCCCATCCCGCTCCTCACAACACCAACACAACATCCCCTCTCCAAGACATTCATCCATTAACGCACATAAGAGCTGGAGCAGCACAGACTCATAACCTCTGATTGATGAGGCCTGTACTCTGTCACAGGTTGCATGATAAAAGTTTGTAGATGATTTTCAGTGTTTGAAATCGTTCCATTGTGAGCCCTTTTAAAGGTACAGATCACCTAAAAATGAAAGCTGTGTCATCGCTCATTTCTACAGAGCTCCACGCAACATGCAGGAAAAAGATTGTATATTGTGGTCACAATTTAAGAACTCGTTCCCATGACTTAGCCACGATTTAATTTGTTCCATCATTTTATTGAATTTGTGGCCATGATTTACTAATATGTTCCCCTCGTTTGGGTATGTTTACATGACAATGTTGTACTAAAAACTGAAATGTTTTTCCTTTGCATTTTTGAAAAGATTGGCATACAGGCGACAATGTTGTCAAAATTATCCCTGTTCACACGTAAGCACGTGAACTACTAAAAACTCTGTATTATGCATGCCAGGCCAGTAGTTGGCGATGTAACTATAATTTTCAAAAACTTGCACTTTGGAACACGTTTACAAAAGTTTGTTTTCAGGCCCCCAAAACGCCATTGTCGTGTAATAAAACGCATAAGTCGTGAATAACTTATGCATTTGACGTGAATAAAATGCATACATTTTTCATTTTTAGCTGAAAATGGTGTTGTGTAAACACCCCCTAAAATAAGAGAACAAATTAATAAATCGTGGCCACGATGTTCTACAATGAGGGAACAAGTTAGTAAATTGTTGCCATTATTTAACCAAAATTTGGGAACTAATTAGTAAACCGTAGCTATGATTCACTCCAATGAGGGAACAAATTACTAAATTGTGGCCACAATTTACTACAACTAGGGAATTAATTAAGTCGTGGGCACATTTTAACTAAAATTATTGAACTAATTAGTAAATTGTGTCATGATTTACTACAATGAGGGAACAAATTAGCAGACTTTGGCCAAGAATAAACAAGTCATGGGAAGAAATTCTTAATTCGTGGCCACAATATATATTTTCCGTGGCGCCGTACATTCAATTTCAAAACCATTCCCACTATTCTCTATACGCTAACTATTAATAAGCAAACTTGGTAATATGTACATAGTTATTCATGAACTATAAGATTAGTATAGTTTGAATCTTTACAAAATGCTTGGGCTTAGGCCAAAATGCTAATTGACAGGAATCGCGTAATGCATTTCCATCATTTTTTTTTTTGCATCATGTCATTCACTCTGATTTCTGTTGAGTGTCTCAGTTTGGGAAATGCATTCCTAAGTCGAAACAATGACAGGAAATTGATTCTGTCGAGTGGCCAGTGAGTACAGGGGACCTTAGGGAATATTTTAAATGTCACCACCATCTTAGAAACCACTCACCGAACAAATGTGATGCTTGAAACTGTCTTATGATGTTGTGACTTCATACAGCAACACACACACACACACACACACACACACACACACACACACACACACAGCTGGCATTAGTGAAAACTTCATGTGGAAAACAGTTGCCCAGAATGGTGCAGATCTCTCTCGAGCTCAATATAGTCAACTGGAAATGACCATGAATAGCATATTTTAACTCAGAAGTCTAATTCTTGCTATCTTGCTCTTTCATCGCACAGCTATATAACGTAACTCCCCCTCATCTGTCTATGCTTGCTCCCTCCCCTCTCTTTTTGCCTTCCTGGCTAAAATTTACTCTTCCTGTCGTTCGCCTCCCCTCACAAAGGCTATTTATCAGCCGGAGAGCAGCTCGGACTCCGCCGCTAAGGCATTCCGCCCAGCGACAAATCCACTTTATTGGAAATGCAGACAGGATCCAGTCAGAACTGGAGCCAAACCAAGTTTTTTTTTTCTTTTTTTTTTCTATTCGGTGCAAGGTTTAAGGTCGTGCATTATGGATGGCTGAGTTCCATCCGAGTGGAAATTACTTATGCCATATCAGGCAACCTCGCAGTTCAACCGCCACAAGCTGGCAGAGTCCTCAACCCGACTAATTTCTTTGAATAAAATACTAAACTTCTTGCTTGCTAGGATTAATAAACATCACTGCAGTCACAGAAAGATCTTCAAAATAAACGTTACCAAAAATCAACTTTTGACCTCCTACTGCTCCGCTATCATTGGAAACATCACACATACTTGTTCACGTTTTCAAATGCAGAAAAGTTGCCAGGTTTAAGGCCATGCGTCATGGATGGCTACATTTCATCCGACTGGAAATGTTTCACGCCATATCAGCCGATCTAGCAGCTCAAGCCCCTTTCATAAGCTAACCAACCCTAGCCAACATGCTCTTATAATAAAACCATACATGTCTTGCTTGCACAATGCAAAAATCATCTTTCACCACTAATCAACCATCAGGAGAATCCAACAATGACTAATCAGTTAGAGAGGTCAAACTGTTTATCTAGATTTTTCTTTTTAAAACTTTCTGCTTTATGCTTTTACCCTAAAAACACTTTAGCCGTAACAAAGCTGTCAGCACAGTAAAACTAAGACGTTTGCTTCTGTAAATGCATGTTTAAATAGAGTCAGAAATATTGTAGAGTTTTAAGTCGTATCTACATGAGTAAAACTCAAATGTATTGATGATACACAAGTGGTTGAGTTACAACATTGAAAGGGGCATGTCAATTTGAAACATCACAGACAAAAAAAAAAAATATATATAGAAAAATAAATAAATAAATAAAAATGAAAATCTGTTTTTAAATATATGCAAAATATACATTGTAAAAAGTAAAGCGCAATGAAATATATTTTTGAAATCAAAAGTATATTTACTACCAACCTTCGTACAAAAATATATTTCATTATGTATTTCAGTTGCAAAAAAATTCATAAATAAAAAAAAAAATCCAATCTTACATTAAGATATCAAAACAAGATTTAAAATGATTTAATAATGTTTATTTTTTATGTTTAATGTTTATTTTGTCTGTTCCTATATTCATTCATTCATTCATTTATTTAGGGAACATTGTAATGTATGTTCCTTGCTGATTTTTGTTCAAATGTGTTATATGTTCACACATGTTAGAGACAGCAAATAAGGTTTTTCTTCAAATGTGACAAATGTAAATGTATGTTCTAGGATTGAAATATATGGAGGCTATATGCTTTTAAAAATATATGTTTATATTTTTAAAACTGTTTTTTTTTTTAATTATAAAAAAAAAAAATGGCCAAGATATCTAAAAAATATATATTTTGGAAAATAATTTAGCAAAAAAAAAAAAAAAATAATATATATATACTGTATATATACATATATTTGGCATTTTTCATACACTTTGATATATATATATATATATATTTATGTATTTAATTTTTTTTATATGATGGGACATCCATATATTACTAAGAATAAGACAAATGTCTGGTGGACATGACCATAAAACAGCCTAATCATATTTGTCTTTCTTAAGACTGACTTGTAAGACTGATGTCGTTGCATACTCTATTAGAGGTTATCACTGGAACGCTTACACTTGCTTGCTTTTTCATGTAAGGAGAAGATGTTGAGGAATGTCTTTTTTCTCACGATGACCTGTGCAGTCAAAATGAGAAACACACGAATGCCAGCGGCCTTCAGGCGTACTTTCTTTCTCAGCGGCTCGATGGCCAAGAATGCTGCTCAGGTCTCTCGACCGATGTCCTGACCCTCAGCAGACCCCTGTCTCAGCTCTGCTTTCTGTTTGTGTCTTCTGCCTTGAGTTAGGTGTTCTGCGTGGCCTCGCTGCGGTCGCTGACCTCTGGATCTCTCCCACACAAGCGCTGCTTTGCCCCGGGCTCTTTCTCCCAGAGCTGTGGGAGAAGAGGGAAATGAGGAAGATGCTTTTCCCAAGAATAGTTTCTCCAGCAGGGTGATGGCGAGAGGAAGAGGCTTAAAAGAGGAAGTACGGGGATTACAAGAACTCCCCTGCAGATCGCACAGAGACGCCTCACCGTCACCCAGACACTCCAGAGGATATTACAACAGCAGTCGTCTAGATCTCAGTGCTGAAGAGAACTGAATGATTCAGAGTTTCAGTCGGAAAAGAGAAGACTGTCTGCATCACAGTCTTTTACAGTAATGATCAAGGAACGGTTTATCCAGAAATGATAAGTCATTCAGAAGTCACAGAACTCACCCTAATGATATTCCAAACCAAGTATGACTTACTGGGACAAAATTATTTTGATAATTAGATAGTTTAGAGTAAGATTATTTGCTCAAATGGCAAAAAAAGGGGGGGGGATTTATATATATATTAATCAACATATTTTTGGCCAATTGTTTGTATATTTTTATAAATATATTTTAGAAATACAAATTGATTTTTAAATGCATTTAAAATATATTTTGCCATTTATATATTTCAGTCCAAGAAAATTAATTTACATAAAAAAAACCAAGGAAAATGTACAATGAAAACAAACAAACAAACAAACAAACACACAAATACATAAATAAATAAATAAATAACAATGTATATATATAAATAAACATTTTTAAATCATTATAAATCTAGTTTTGATCTCTAGTAATTTGCATTTAGACTAATGTAAGATTGGCAATTTCAGATGGTATTTTCTTTCTTTATTTATTGCATGCTTGCTTGCAGTGTGGGTGCTGCTGCAAAATGACTTACTAGTAAAATGTCTGAAGTGGACTATCAAAATGAAGTGTAACTGACTTATTTTCTTCTGTGGTGCACAAAAGGAGACATTCTGAAGAATGTTCACACTGCTCGTTTCCATTCACTGAAAGTTAATGGTGACAGATGCTGTCAAGCTCCAAAAAAGCATCATAAACGTAGTTCATATGACTCGTATGCTGTATTTCAATCCTCAAAAGGCATACAGTAGCTTTGTGCCAGACTGACATTTAAGAAGCTATTAATTTCTGCTGCACCTATAAAATCACATATGCGCTTATGCATTTTAAAATATGCATTTAGTTGAGACACATGCAAGAATCGCTGGCATTTTTGACATTGACCTCAAATGTGCATGATCTCTTTAGGAAATTAATTTAAATGTTGAAATAACATGAAAATGCTTAGTTTCAGAGTTTCTTTAAGAGTATTCCTTTAAATTGCATCAAGTAAAAGTTATAATCCTTTATTTTGTTTTTGTTTAGATGACAAAGCTATATTTTATTTTTCCTCTAAAATGTAACACACAGAGCGCCATTATGTCTTATTTGCTATTTCCATAACAGCGTATAATGTTGACGGCACGGTCCTCACACTTCTATTTCACAAGAGCCATTTATTGCCAGTCTCCCAAACGTAACCGCTGCTTACAGAAGGATATTACTCACACGCCGCAGCGCTGCCAAGTCCTGTTCCATGGACCATTGAGGTGTTTAAAGACAGGCATTCATATTTGTGCTGTTTCTCCTCCTGCGAGTATTTCCCTTTTTTCAATGCACATGTTTTCCCATAAAAAAAGAGAAACACAAAAATACCATTATGATCAGTTCATAGAGAAGTCACAGTGCACTTTAGCCTGTAATGTAGAGAAAAGAACCGCTTTGGGGAAATAAGGAGGTTTTTGGTTTTGTTGCACATGAGTAATGAATGAAAGAATAACGAGTAATCCAGAAGAAAGCTGAAAGGATATCTGAAAATATGATGGAGCTCTTTGCTTACATGAAATGACATCAGTCTCTGGGTGTGAATGTCTCAGCAGAAAACAAGGACAAACATATGCCTTCAGCGCTGTGGAAAAGAGCTTAGCCTCAATCTGATCTTACAGAGCAATTACATTCACTGCATATATCAGGATTAGAGATGAGAAACATGAGGAGTTCAGTGACTGTGGTTATGAGCCCTAACCAGGGCACAAAGCCAGATAAAAAATATATATATATATATATATATATATATGTATGTGTATGTATGTGTATGTGTATATATATATATATATATATATATGTATGTATGTATGTATGTGTATGTGTGTATATATATATAATATATATAGTCAAACAAACAATATCATTCTTATTGTCAGCTGTTAAATATTAAAGATGGAATGAAAAGTTTGAAAATGATTGCACAACCACTAATTAGGTGGCGATATGCACTAAGTATGTAAATGGCCATTGAACAAAAGAAGAAGAAATAATAATAATAATAATTAATTATTATTATTTATTTTGTTCAATTGGACATGTTATTTGTAAAAAAAAAAAAGTAAAAGTTATTTACATACTTAGTGCATATCACCACCTAATTAATAATACTAACCTAATTATAATAATAATAATAATATTAATAATAATAATAATAAATTCTACCATTATATTTTGGTCCATTTTTTAATATATTTGAAAAATATATATATAAATATATATATATATATATATAAATATCAAATATAATATATTAAATATATTTTTTAAATATATATTTTTTAAAAGCATTTAAAATGTATTTTTCCCTCTATATATTTGAATCCAAGAAAATGCATTCACATATATCATATTTGAAGAAAAACTTTATTTGCATTTAGCCTAAATGTAGCTACTGTAAGACTGTAAATCTATTTTATCGCCACTGAAATACACTTTGAAATATATTTTGGTATATGACGGTTGACCTAAATATATTCTCTATTTCAGAAATATATTTCACAGCGCTTTACTGTTTACAGCATATATTTAAAATATATATTTTGAGGCACAAAACAATGTCTCTTTTTGCCGTATGAGTTTGTGTTGTATGGATGTTGATGGCACAGCTCAGCAGGCAGGAGTTGACTGGGCTCCAGATCTGATTGTGTCAGGGGAAGGTCTGTGTAAGCAGCAGGAAGCCAGAGCTCAGGTAATCCAGCAGGAAACCCTTTTCATTTACGTGGAGGCTCTCGTCAGACTCGAGCTACACACACACACAACAAATGTCATGTGCGCAAGCAAACCGCTACATCCCATCCACATCAAACCATCTGACTCGCATCTGCAGAAAGTATCCACGTCGATCAACAAAGACATGCTTGCAAATGTCATCTCAAAAGAAAATGGGCTTGCATGATAGCTATAAATAGACACCAAAGGGACCAATACAATAAGAGATCACTGAGAAAAAAACCTGTTTACTTTAAAGTACATTTACATATTGAGCTAATCAAAAATCATGATTTTTGGTTTAAACATGTTTTGTTCAGTTTGATTAAAAGCAAATAACTCCGCATAGAATACTTTAAATTAAACAATTTTATTTGCATCGTATTTTTAATTTGACAACTGAGTGTTCAAATTATTGTAGGTTTTATTTATTTTTCTGGTGCTTTTTTTATTTTTTTAATTATTATGCATACTTTAAAAAAGCAAGATTTTAAAATATGCATATTTTATAGCAAGTAAACTAAAGTAAATATCGACTATAACAGAAGGTTTTTAGTTTTTCTTAAGTGAAAATTACTTTTATCTTATATATATATATAATTCAATCTATTAAATTAACGTAGGGTGAATGTGAAACAATTAAGTACTTGAATGTATGCTTTGGGACTTAAAAGTCTTAAAGAAGATCTGTTTATTGCTTTACTTGAGCTTTACTTAGCATTTAGCATGCTAATACATGTGCTATTGCAGCAGTTTGATATATAACTCAGGGATGTAACAAAAAGTATACAGTGTTTTGCGAAATATTCACAAGTTCATAAATTTACAAGTATTCACAAATGTCATGTCGCAGAAAAGGGTTAGAATTTTATGTACAAATTTGTTTTGCTTTGTCATTGTATGTTTTTATTTTTTTATTTTATTATTTAAAGGGTATTACAAGGCACTGTATGTAAAATTGAATGAATGAAATTCGGGAGCCATGTCACTTTGTATTTCATGGTGATGTGTGGAAGTTACATGATTTATGTTGTTGTGATTCATTGTGTTGGGGTATTAAATGTATATTTTATTTTATGTATTTATTTATGTTTTTATTTTTTTATTTTATTATTATTATTTTTTTTGGTGATGGTGGGGGGGTATTTTATTTTATGGTGATGGTGGTGGTGGTGGGGGGGTATTTTATTTTATGTATTTATTTAGTTATTTTTATTTTTTATTTTATTATTATTATTATTATTATTATTTTGTTTTTATTTTTTTATTTTATTTATTTATTTTTTATTTTATTATTTATTTTCAATTTTTTTGGTGGTGGTGGTGGTGGGGGGGGTATTGTGTGGGGGGTATTTTATTTTATGTATTTATTTAGTTATTTATTTTTTTATTTTATTTATTATTTTTTATTTTTTTGGTGGTGGTGGTGGTGGTGGTGATGGTGGGGGTATTTTATTTTATGTATTTATTTATTTTATTATTTATTTTCAATTTTTTTGGTGGTGGTGGTGGTGGTGGTGGTGATGGTGGGGGGGGTATTTTATTTTATGTATTTATTTATTTATTTATTTTATTATTATTATTTTATTTTTTTTGGGTGGTGGTGATGGTGATGGTGTGGGGGGGGGGGTATTTTATTTTATGTATTTATTTAGTTATTTATTTTCCCCAGTGAATGCAGGCAGCTCAGATCCTCTGGTCTTTGGAGATCAATGCATGAGTTCATATTGAGCTCCTGGACTTCTGTTTGCAGACTTTGGTATCTCAATCTCTTCTCCAGAGGACACACATTTGAGATGGACACTGCCTTGTTTTCAGCACATTATGAGAAGCAGATGAAACAAGAAAAGTCTCCTGTTGATTTCACTATGTCTAGAAGAAACAATTAAGACATTAAAGAGGTCTCATCTGGGATTTGTCTTTCCTTTAAGTGGTGCAACTCCTTTCAACATCATTCAGAAACCTTCAGAGCGGCCAATAGAAACACAGCTGTTTATTTCCCTCATGCTGAAGCGTCAACAAGTATGTAAGTATTGTCTGCATGACGCTCTTCCAAATAAAGCCAACCACTTTCAGAATAAAATACAGACGTGTTTCATGGGGATTGGACTTGTAGAGAGACGTCACTCAGCGTTCTTGTTACACACATTACCCAGGAGACGTTATTATGCCACAGTCTGGTTGTTGGTTCAGTAATGGATTTTTTTTTCCTGAATCTGTTTGGCAAAGGGCCCCCAGGGGCCTCCACGAGCTGGGAAGGTTAGAGGCGGCTGCTCAGGTTTCTCCAGGCCCCGGTGATCTGCTGGGGTCGCGGGGTCAAATGCAAAAGTGACAATGTGGATAATTGCCTGCTGAAGATAATGGCCTGTTGATTAAGATCAATTGCTTTCTATGGACAGAGAAGGAAAAACAGCGGACTGAACTCTAGCCTATCAAGACGTCCAACAATAAGACAATAGATGTCTGGCCTGTGGACAAAGTGCAGCATACACAAACACAGAGAGAAAGGGCGGGATGAAGCGAGAAAGAGAAATGTGTCGAATGTGCTGCTACTTTCTGAATATGTCATACGCAGGTCTAATTCATAGCATGTGTGGCCCAGACCCAGATGTCTTGACAGACAGAAATAGAAAGAGTTTTCAGACACTGTCTATGTATGAAACAGCATATTATTCTCACTCCTCCTGCTGTAGATGATGTAGACTGTGTATATGATGTGAATTTTACATATGAATTAAATACCTGGATAGTCTAACGCAATTATTATACCATAGAGCACACCGCATCCAATACTGTATCCCACAAAACTCACGAAAACTTTCCATTTCCAGTTTGATCTGGAAGTGATTACACATGCAATTTTATTCAAGTCATTATTTCAGTGGATCAAAAATATTCAGACTGAAACATACTAACAACTGCAAAACTACAGCAATATATCTGTCTGTCTGATAGACTGCATGGCCTCAAACTGTGTTAACACTTTACTTCAAGTCTTTATGTATAATGCATTGTAAAAGTGGTTTTAATGCATTAATTATGACTTGCAATGCATCTTATAATGCATTATGCAATCTCATGAATAATTGTAACCACATTATAACACCTATAAATTCATTGTTACACTTTGCATTTTAAATTTGGTTATAATTATGTACAATATATGTATTACAACGCACATTCTGAATAATTATAATGCATTACACCCTTTAATAACCCTTTATAATGCATTATACATACATTTTTTAAGTAAAGTGTCACCACTACTTTAAAGAAGAACTGATTTAAACTTTTTAAACTGGTCAGGTTTTCTCAAGCCAAGATCAAAGTTGGTCTTGACAAACTTTTTTTTCTATCTAGTCAATCTTTAATGCTTTGCATCCTCTACTGGAAAATCCAGCTAAAACCATTTTTTTTTTAAGGTAGAAACTGTGTTTTGGAAAATAGTAGCTGGTTTCTAGCTGGTCCAGGCTAGTTTAGGTGGTCTATCATTGTCTTACCAGCTGGTGGAAATCAGACTGAGCTGGTAGACCATCTTGGTCTTGCTGGGAAAAAAATAGGTTTAAACTATTTAAAATAGATTTAGGCTGGTTTTTAGACTGTGATATTGCTGCTCCAAGATGGTCTACCAGCTCATCCAGGTTCCCTGTGGTTGGTAGTCCAGCCTAGTCCAGCTTGGACCAGCTGAAATCCTGCTACCATGTTTGAAAACCAGCTGAAAACTCTAGCAGGGTTTATGTTTATTTCATAGGGTATAGGTTTATGTTTATTATGTTTTATTAGTTGTGAAGTGAAATGATCCCACATTTTACCTCGAGATCCCCTGCAACAATCCCAGACTGATTGAATATCTATTCAATGAGAATAACCTACAAAGATCTGACTTTATCACTTCTTAGCAGACTTTGACTACAAAACAAATGCAGTTATAGTTACACTACATGCACTGATTTGTTATGAAATATGTGACATAGTTTTAAACACACACCATTCTTCCTCTCAGGCTTTGTCTAGATCTGTTTATGTCTCATTAGTGAAGTTATCAGGTATGATAAGAACATTTTGATTACGTCTATAGCATTTCAGTGGCATTGACTATTATTATGGCCTAATTTCTCAACACGTTCTCACTCCCAACTCGTCACATATTGACGCTTGGTCAGGACCTTTTGGCGTCACTTTTAGACACGCATGGTACCCCTTTAGCATCATTTTCTCCTCCATTGCTTTTAATAAGAAACCCTTGGCGTCAACATGCCGACGCGAAAGGCACTGGGAATTTTATCATCATGATTAAATTATATATTGAGTAATAATGTTGCCATATATGTTGGGGTGTGATTTTTCAATGTAAACAGTCACAACAGTTTTATTTATTTTACATTATTTACACATGTATGAGCACATAACCCAAACCCTGCCCCTAAACCTACTATTTGTCAATAAAACACAGGATATAAGAGGCAGCTACAACTACCGTCATAATTTATTCAAAAAATATTAATATTCCAAGTCTTCCGAGGCAAAACGATTGATTTGCAGTAAAGCTCTGTGTGCAGTCTCTGTGCGCAAATTAAAAAAATGCCACCAGAAGAAGCCTAACGTCAGACTTGATTGTGAAATGCTATTGGCTCTTGTGTGTCTCGTGACGATTGCGTCATGCTACGGGAGTATCATTTTGAATGAGATGTGAGCGTGTTAATGGAGAGGGATCATTTTCAGTTATTAAAACCTTATGTTTTACTCTCTTCTTCGCATAAAGATATCGTATGGCTTCAGAAGACTTGGAATTCAACGTGACTTGTTTGTAATGCTTTATACCGCTTTTTTATGGTCAGTTTTTGCAATAAACACATGTGACTGTACTTATATTTGCCTGCTACGTGTTTTATATTGTTCAGAATTGGGTAGGTTCAGGGTAGGGGTGGGGTTCGGTGCTCCAATGAAAGTATACATTTATTATTTCTATTTTTTTACAAATGCATGTGAACCATTAAATTAAGACGAACAACTGAAAACAATGGCGGACCCTGCACATTGAAAAATGACGCTAAAGGGATACCTTGAGCATCAAAAAGTGACGCCAAGGGGTCCTGACCAAGCTTCAATATGTGAGGAGTGTGTTGAATTTCTCAAGGTTGTTGAAGGTTGGAGCAGACAGAGTGTGTGTTCGCTCTGCTGATACTCTTGACACCCTGAATCAAACGGTCAGATGGGAAACGTGTGCCTGACATTTAAGCACACAATGAGCTCTTTCTTCCACAGCTACTTTACATGCCGGAGGTTCCTCAGGAGCCACACACACACACACACACACACACACATGCACACACACACACACACACACGCACACACACACAGGCGAAAGGTTCAAGTGAAAAACCAGAAGCCACAGTTGAGGAATATTATGATTTGCACACCAGAACACTCATGTATTATTACGTTATGACAATGCATTGTACAGATAACCATATAAAACCTCCACTGTCATGCAGCTAAACACCTTCAGTGTTTAGGAGGAAGCACATCTGTTACTGATGCAATGCAATATTGTCTAAGAAAAAACAGCATTTCAAAACCTGCTGTCTGCCAATATAGACCAACTGAAAGCAATCCAGAGATCATGTTGCATGATAACAGAAATGAAATGGAGGCTTGTGTATTCGGGAAAGGCTTGTCTGACTGTAATGCAGCTTTGGCTTTAAAGGTTTATTAGTTACTGTATCATTTGTTGCTTTACGTGTCACAGTTTGCATGCTCATTCACTTACAGCTCAGTCATGTCAGATGCTATAACATCTTTATATCTACAACCACTTGCTATAGATTTAAAATTGTCTATTGATCTTACATGTTATTAGGCAGTTGTATCAAAAATATCCCCTGCTTGTTTTATCATATCATATACAATATACAGTGTGTTTAGAAATGTTTTTGGTCTTTTCTCCTCACCAAGGCTGCATTTATTTGATCAAAAATACAGTAATGCAGTGATATTATTAAATATTATTACAAATTATTATGAATATCTGTTAAACTATAATTTATCTATGTGTTCAAAGCTGAATTTCAGCATCATTACTCCAGCCTTCAGTGTCACATGATCTTCAGAAATCATTATAATATGCTGATTTGCTGCTCAAGAAACATTTCTGATTATTATCAATGTTGAAAACAGTTGTGCTGCTGAATATATTTGTGGAAACCGTGATACATTTTATTTTTCAGGATTCACAGATGAATAGAAAGTTCAA
>CM049845.1:3365487-3380487 GCA_027422415.1 Schizothorax lantsangensis
ATTTTACGAGGTGGCTAATTCGCACGACCTCACTCTTACGATTTTGTACGATTTGTCTAAACCCCAGTGATGGGTAGGTTTAGGTCATTCGTACAAATTCATACGAATTGTGCAACTCGTAAAATGCGTATGATTTAGCAAAAGTCGTATGAATTTGTATGAGTGAGGTCGTAAGAATTAGCCACCTCGTAAGATATGTACGAATTGCCGTGAGATCGGGCTGAAATAGCTGAACTTTTATTTTTTCGGATCAGTCTAAATGCTTATTAATATAAGTTGATTGCTAACAGTCCATTTTAGCAAAAATAAACACTTTTAAAGGAACATTTCTCCCAAAAAAGAACATTTGCTGAAAATGTGCTCATCCTCAGGTCATCCAAGATTAGGATGAGTTTGTTTCTTCATCAGGTTTGGAGAAATGTGCCTCTGCATTAGTGTCTCAGCAATGGATGCTCTGCAGTGAATGGGTGCCGTCAGAATGAGAGTCTGATAAAAACATCACAATAATCCACACCACTCCAGTCCATCAGTTAACATCTGGAGAAGACAAAAGATGAAACAAATCCATCATTAAGATGTTTTTAACTAAAATCTGAGTCCAGAATCCATAATAATGCTTCCTCCAGTAAAAAGTCTTCTGGTCTGAATCAGGAGAGAGATTTGCAGATCAAGCAGCGTTTACAAGACAAAACAGCTCTAAACAAATATGTGGCTGGATTTTGATGTGAGAGACAACAGCAGATGCACTTTTTCACTGGAGGAAGTGTTATTATTGATTATGGACTCATATTTTAGTTAAAAACGTCTTAATGATGGATTTGTTTCAGCTTTTGTCTTCTCCAGATGTTAACTGATGGACTGGAGTGGTGTGGATTACTTGTGGATTATTGTGATGTTTTTATCAGACTCTCATTCTGACGGCACCCATTCACTGCAGAGCATCCATTGCTGAGACACTGATGCAGAGACACATTTCTACAAACCTGATGAAGAAACAAACTCATCTTCATCTTGGATGGTCTGAGGATGAGCACATTTTCAGCAAATGTTTATTTTTGAGTGAACTTCTCTTCTCAGTTATCTGACTCTCTGCATCGAGGTGTGTTCCTCTATGAATGTCATGTGCGTCTCCATGACTGCTGTGTGTGTTTGATACTGGCATTGCTCTCAGCAGAGGTCAGCTCCTGTGGCTCTTTGAAGCCTGTGAACTGCATGTGTAGTGGAAGTGTAGGAAACAGGTGCTGCTCAACTCCAGCTGCTCTGCCTCTATTTGATGTCCTTTATACAAGACAGATGCAAAACTCAGAGCAGAGATATAGGGTGATAAACTTCTACAAACAAACACAATCATTTGACTGTGTTAAGAATGGACGACAGTATATGCCAGACATTTACTTCCCTACAATTATTAGGGAGTTTATCAGTTATTGTCAATGTGTGTATCTTGTCATTGGTAGAAAAGAAAGATGTGCTTTATTGATGGTAAATTAATTTACCATCCAAATGTCTGGACTTTGAGTGAAAATGTATACATATTATTTTAACTTTTGCTTTCTATTTATCTTAACACTTAAAAAAAAAAAAAAAACTAAAAAAAAACTTATTTGTAAGACAAAGGCCTGTCCAGAGTTATTATTGTTAACTAAACCTAAAACAATAGTTGTTTTAATTAAAAATAGACTTTAACTAAAATAAAACATTATTATTATTATATATATTTTTTTTAGTTAAAGTTGAATTGCTAAAATAATTAAAACTAAAATAAAACTAAAATTAATAAATAAATATTGATGGACACCACACACACACACACACACACACACACACAAACTATTAAAAAATAGAAAAATAAATATAAATAAAAAATAATAAAATCATAATTTTATTTTATTTTTTATTTTATTATTATTATTATTTTTTTTCAGAAGAGAAAGCTTGTCATTTTTAAATGTGTATAACAACTAAAAGTTTATTGAAGTCCAATTTTAGTAATTTATTAACATACAGATGACCTCAAAAAAAAAAAAAAAAACATGACTAAAAGCCACAAAACTCAAATTATTATTTATTATAAATAACATAACACTTAACTGTAATATTAACATTTTGGTAAAAAAAAAAAATAAAAAAAAAAAAAAAATATATATATATATATATATATAAATATATATATATATACATATATATATTAGGAAGTGAAAAAGATCAGATCAAGCTTAGTTATTCCCATTAACAAACCACACAAAGACGAGCACACGTGCTCAGAGACAGATTCATGTGGACACAGAGGTGGCTTTCTCAGGCAGGACTGGCATGTTTGCAGCCACCTCCCTAAAGCCGTGTAGATGCAATAAAAATAAATGGCCCCTGACGATGTGTTAATCCACTCTTACAAAGCGTCTCAGGTCTGAATTAAGTTGTCATTTTTTATTGCTACCCTGACACCTGTTTATAATAGGGGGCCCTTGGTGACTTATGCCCATGTTATTACAGCCTGCGGTGGGAACGTGTGCTGATGAACAGAGAGAACTGATCTGAGATCAGAGAAGCATGATTACCTGCAGGTACTGGGACTAAAGAGATCAGATTTCAGAACAGCGGGAAAAAAAAAGAAAAAAAAAAATTTCCAAAGAAACTCCCAAGAATTAAAAATAAATAAATACATACATACATACACATAACATTTTTTTGATTTAGTAACAAAATATTATGTGAAATATTCCAATTAAATGCATTTTTTTTTATAATTTTGTTGAATAATGACAGATAACCCCACGTATGCATCTTCATTTTATTGTATATATATATATATATATATATATACAGGGGTTAAATTGGGATTTGTTATGTGGGGGGGCTCTATGGTATCGAGCTTATATATATATATATATATATATATATATTTATATATAAGTAAGTCACTTTGGATAAAAGTGTCTGCTAAATTACTAAATGGAAATGTAAATATATATAGGGCATTTTCCCACTAATCTCATTAACTTTCATTTCAAATTCTTACATTTGATCTATAAATTCAATAATAATAATGTGATTGTTATTATCTATACGTTATCAAATTAAATCATTTACACTGAAAAGTACAACTACATTCAATTATGAGATTCTTAAAAAAAAAAAAAAAATTGAATATACAAACAAGAAATGATGGTGGAAATTATACTGAAATTAAAACGCCAGTAGGTGCCAGTGTGAGCCTTTAATGAGTGAGTCATTGAGTCATTCAAACGATTCGTTCAAAAGGCAGATTCATCAGATGTTTATGCAAGAAACTTTGACTCAACCGATTCGTTCAAAACACTGAATCATTCAGCAATGAATCGGATGGTTGCTTTGAGATGCGCTGTGGTTCCGACAAAAATGCAAGTGACCTAATATTATTGTATTTGCTCATTGAACTGTTTATTGAACTATTAAACAGTCGTAATGGTGAAAACATTGAGTGATGTTGTCTAACTGACTGTATTTTAAATATAAAAACTTTCCATTTTGAATTTTTTATGCTGAGTTTCTTAGTGTTGCGTGTTTTGATTTCTCCTGGAGAGTCTGCATGAACCTCACCTCAGCAGCGCAACCTTATACTGGCAATAGATGCATTATTTTTTACAGTAGCTATATCCACTAATTCACCACTTACTCTAAATGTAATAAAATCAGAATAATACTTGTGTTTTGGTGTTTAGATGCATGTTACTTGATTAATGAAGCGTTAATAAAGTCTATGTGCCGGGGATCAGCCCCGGACGGCCCCGGCACAATTTATATATATATATATATATATAGCACTGTGTCATATCAGCTGAGCAACAAGAAAAACTACAATTAAACATTTTAAAGGGAAATTCTGTTATGTTGCGTCCACTTTCCATTGTAAAGCTATTTACTGGACACACATTTCACATTTGCTGACACACTGATGATATATGAGTAAAAATGATAGCTAAGGTAATCAACAGCCTTGCAGAGATGCAGGACATAAACATTAGGTTGAAAATAACATTGTTATAAACACAATGTGCATCAGATGGAGAGATCTCAGCTCTTTAACAAACTTGCTGAATCGGTTATTTACACTTAACACAATCTTCTGATGCTTTCAGTGTGTGTTCTTCACATTTTGGCTAGAGCCCGTAAACAACTCACGGCTCAGAAAGAGTCGGTGCGATTCATCCGAACCCTTGCGAGATTTGATCGTCTTTAGCTGCACAAGGGTCATCATAATTAGCGTGTCGTAATACGCTGAACTTTGTCGCTGGATGTGGCAGACTAAACTGTGGGAATACAGCATGCTCACCCAAGATTTGAGCCAAGATGTCTGCTGCATTTACAAAAAAACATATTGATTAGACTGATGGCAATCTCGCAGACATCTGTACTTCCTCAGCTTTCCACCAGCGGTGTATGTTGAGCAGACCCCATGCACCAGCCCCGCCAAAGTTTCTGCTTTCAGTCAAAAAGCAAGTCAGGAGATTCCATTAATCAGATCACGTCTAAGTTCCCGTCTAACACCGTTTGATCTCGCATTCATATGATTCCCCGACTTCCTCCCATTGGACGAAGCAATACGTTCGAGCACAAAAACAACTCTGGAATGAAACGGTCGGAACGGCACAACTGGCGTCTGGAACAGACCAGCGGGAGGCCTCTCGCAGACGGTAGCATGCATACTTTATTCTGTAACCGAGCTATTGAAATGAGCTTTTTGAGGGGATGTGGGAACCAAGATAGCGGAGGCAGTGTGACAAAAATATCATGTTTTTTAAAAAGAAGGAAGCAACGCTTTCAATGACCTGACTGTTACCTTAGCGACACCACTGATCATCGAAATGCAGCATGGTCCCAGGAACTAGCCGTCCGCTCATTTCCTGTCTGCCGCCTGTTTGAATTACGCCCAGCTGGACTCCCTCCTCTTCTCTCCTCTCCTCACTCACTCTGCTCCATTCCTTTCTGCTCAACTTCCTTGGAAGGGAAAAATAAAGTTCAGATTGTTGATGGATGCCTTCTTGCTACTCTGGCCTTTACCAGCATGGCCCAACTAACTGCTAGTTTGGATGTATGTATGCACAATTACAGAAAAAAGTCAGAAACTCTCAACCAACTGTTTGCTGTACTCAACAGGAATACCTGCATGATCTTAAGTCCTATTCGCATGAGATTAGTATTAGCATATTTCGCTGAACACCGAGTTCCAGTGATAATATTAGTTCATATATGCACAGGAAACAAAACAAATTATATACGACTAGGGTTGGGTACCGTTCACATTTGAACCAACGGTACCTTTTTTCAGTACTTTACTCTCTGTGTAATAACAAAAACATTTATTTCAGTGAAAAATAAGTTCAAAGCTCTCAATTTCAACATTTTGAACAATAGGGCCCTACAATTTTTTTTCTTTTTTTCTTCTAGAAATGAATGTGTTTTATTTTTTTCTGATAATTAAATGAAGGTTTTAAACATTTATTTATTTTTAATCAAATGAAAATGAAACCCTTTTTTTTTGGCAAACAAACAGAGGTTTACTGTTAAAATTAATACATGGTAGAACATTTTTTGAATATTCCTTTAAAAGAATTTTAATAATAATTGTATTTTTCTACAATTAAGTGGTTAATGTAGTTGTAATAATTATTTGTATCATTTAATTGTTTTATTTAAATTTGACAGTAAATGGAATATATAAAGACGTACATTGTACTGTACACAAAGTAATACAAGAGTAATATATTTCTCTTACATGTTAAACCGCACTTTTATTTTGACAGGTTGCCGTGAAGTTTCTGTGTGTATACAGTATGATATGATGCTAGTTTTCTCAAATGAAACGGTATAATTCTCATGAAGTGACTCTCACAGCCTGTAAGTGTTCATGTAGTGAGATGCAGAGGCCGAAAATCACAGCGAGTTCACGTGTGCTTCAGTATTTGTGTCGAAAACAAAACCGCGTCTCCGCCATTCATACATACCGAGGCTAGCGGAACATGCAGGATTCATATTTAAACCGTCTTTTTGTGTTTTAATATTCAAGTAAACTAGTTCATATCGCAATTCGAATTAAGTGACAGACCGTCTTTTATTCATCCAAAAATTGACGAATTCCATGGCATTCCGCGCTTTAGAGTAAATTCAGTTTTTATGAATGGACTCCGCCATCCTGTCCACGTTTCCACGGAAACCATATGACCCTAGAAATGCAAGCACACTTCAGAACATTTCGGTTTGCCCTGTGTGTTGTGTTTTAAAGAGTTGCAGTGGTGACATCATGTCACAGGGTCTCTCTCTCTGTCTCTCTCTCTCTCTCTCTCTCTCTCTCTCTCTCTCTCTCTCGTATGCGCCCAAATGCGTTCTCAGGTACCGAAATTTGGTATAACCCTATATACGACCCCGTCAAATCACAGAGATGCGATTCGCACAGGGTCATATATCATTTTTTTGTTTCCTGTGCACCTTTTTTATCCATCTTTCACGAAGAATGGAGGCTGCGTTGGAGTGTTTTGATAGTATTTTGGGTGCTGGGTCATATCGCTATACACCATACAACTATACAATTTGCAGAAAGAGAAAGCTGAAAACCACCAGAAGAGCGAAAACAAAAAGAATGATTAGATGGAGATGGATGACATGTATAGCAGCATGCGGTAAGGAACATTATTCTGTTTATGATAGTGTAATGTTACACAAAGCCTTGACATTATATCCGGGAGATAAGTCAGTAAATTCGAGTAAAATCACAGGCTTTGCTTATACCGCACGAATGTGCCACACGAAATTCAGATGCGGGGGGTGGGGTGGTGTAATTTCTAAATCACACGTGGTCCCCAGATAATACTAATCCCATGCAAATAGGGCTTTAGTCTCAGCCTCAGACATCATGCCCACAGATTGTTGGTTGAACACCAGATGCATAAGGCACACCAAATCTGAAACAATTTGGGAGTTTTTAAGTTTTCATCTAATTGGTTAAATTCTACAGGATTTTCATGGAACGTGTGTCACATTCTTTAATGGTCCACCTAGAAACAAAGCCACTGTGATGACAAACCACCTTATGGGAGAAGAAAGCCGTCGTATTTACAACTGTGACAATGAGCGCTTATCAGGATCAACTAAACGCTGGATTGTTGCACCATTGTTGCGGTAAACTTGTTATGGTAGGGACATCAACTTTACATTTCCACGCCCCTACACATGACACTGAACAAAACAAACTGTGACTGGTGGCTTTGCATGTCGGTCAGATGTCCTCTTGGGTGCTCCTTGGCCAATGAAAGCTGTGATGGAGTCCAGACCTTCTGCCGTCAGTCTGAAGGTCTGGCTACGCGAGACTAGCTTGATCTAACACAGTGGTGTCCAATCTTGGTCCAACCTCCTGCAGAGTTTAACTTGTCCCAAGAAGATTCTAACAATCTTGAAGACCATGATTACCTTAGTTCTGTCATGACAACTCTCGGAGTGATTTGCATGGTAATATACATGACAGTGTTAATGTATTTGGTCTTGACAGAATAGATCTGCTACACTGCTTCTGCTGCCGCGGCAGAGCAAGTACCGAGACTTGCTACTGCCAATATATCCACAACATGCTGCAGTGAGCATGTAAGAAATACTGCTGCTGCACATATAGCATGAATAAACTCCCATAGCGTACATGATCACCCCCTGGCAGATCTATACAGGTGGAGCTGGGGAAGGTGGAGGGTTTCTGGAGTGCGCTGCACACTGCTACCACAAACATTAGCTAAATATTTGAATGTTGAGCAGCGAGCTCATTGGCTACCAATACACGAGAGAACCAATCGGCTGTGACAAGTGATGATGATGTCATACTGAGTTAGAGCTATCGGACTGCGCCATCTAGAGTTTCATGCCAGAACTTTGTATTCCAGGTGTGTTTAATTGGGGTTGGAGCTCCAGTGGCCCTCCAGGAGCAGAACCCTGATCTAGCAGCAGATACTGGCACTGGATAATAAAGTAAAAAGCTTCTTTAATGATCGTCACCTAAGCTTCTGTCCTCTGGCGGAGTTGACAGTAAGCAGAGAACTTGAGCCAGCGTCTGGCACAAACGGTACAGTGAATCCACACAACCTTTCTCAACTCTGCCTGTGCAAACTGACACCTTACAACATTGAAAAGTGAACAAGCTAAACTGCAGTGGGGTCGTTTTCCATGGTTCACAGGGCACTAGCACTCTCCCGCTGAATGCCAGAGCTCAGTCCAGCTGGGTGCTCCTGGGGATCTGCATTACAACAACACGTTCTGGGCCTGAGGCGCATGGACACCCTTATTATCTTAATGGGGCCTTTCATAGTCGACTCAAGCCTGGATGAACCAGGGGCCTGCTGGTGTTTACACTCTTGTTTCTAAGTATCAAGTAGGGTAGAGAGGGGAAAAGAGAGAACAGTAGTAAAAAAAAAAAAAAGTAATGTGAAACCTCAGCCAAATCCAAATGCACAGTGCTACCTCTGTGTGGAAGATTGTTTTTAATAAGAATGGGAATTGTAAGCATTTTAATGATTACAATTCTATGTTAAACTACACATGAAAAACCTGTCAGTAATTACACAGACTCAAGTCAAAGGCAAATAAACAAATGACTCATGGGTCTTTTGCTTGATTCATTAAAAAGGTCTGGTTCATGAAAGTCATTCCTTTGCAATTCAGACTACACAGGTCACGCTATTCTGTATGATTGCTATTGTGTGCGAGGGTATTACAGATGTGTTTATTCTTTTAGTTCATGGTCTTTCTTTCTCGCCAAATGCAATTCACACTGCAAGCTCAGCCAAAACTTCTACTAGTAGAGTACTACTACTATGGTACTACTAGCAGTATAAGAAAGAGTAGTAGAGTACTTTAGTGTTCCAACGTTTGGCAGAATAATGTAGTCATTCCCGAACAGTTAATGGAATCAACGTCACAAAAATCGTTCAGTTCCAGTATTTTATATAATATACTTTTTTTTTTCTCTCTCGATTCCCAACCCTAATCTTCAATCAAACATGCCTTCAAAGGCTTTAAGATAAATGCTGTCTCTTTAATGGACGATCATATTCTCTTTTCTTCCTTTTTTATTTTTTACCAAAAGTGCAAGTGTTCCTTTACAGACTGCAGTTCCAAAACTCCCACAAAGACCATTAAGAATGAATTTATTATGGTCGTTTCGATTTCGCTGCATGTTCCAGAGAAATAGTGGAATTATAAAAATGGAGTGCTATTTTTCTCTCATGCAGTATGCGTGAAAGTGGAGCCACAGTCTAGCGGGTGTTGTACATGTCCCTGACTGTGTGAGGGAGGTTTTGCTTCACTAAGCCCTTTTTCTGCGTGTCTGGCCAGCACATTAAGTCAGAGTATTGAGCACTCCCAATAATATGTGTTAAAATTCTCACTGTGTATGTGCATGAGACTCTATACAAATTTAGTGTCTCTTGCCTTTAGAAGTAATGAACCCAAACTAGGCTATTTTACCAAATAAATCATTCCTCTCTGGCTCAAGAGCAAACATATTTACTCCTTTTTGGTCTGTATAAATTATGCCGTTCTCTCTATTTGTCATAGAAGTATTTGAGGGTTCATCAGAATGCAATTTTGAAGAATACTTGTTTCTTTTTAGATTTTGTGTACTTGTCTGGGACTCGGTAGGCGGGGTTAAAGAGGGTTATGCCGAGTGTACTGTGTGTGTGTGTGTATTTGTACCGTCTGAGAGACTTGGCTGGCTGTGTGAAGGGTGAGGGGGCCAATGAAAATGCCTGTATGTGTGTGTGTGTTTGGCCGGGTGAAGCTGGGCTGCTGTAGCCTCTAGTGCAACCCAAATGGATCTTTCCTCTGTGGGCCAAAGTCAGACTCATCTCAGTGGGACTGTGCTCCACTCCGTCTGCCTCCCCATCCAGAAAAACAGTCCAGTTGTCAGACTGCAGATATGTGGTTTTCCGTCCCAGCATACATCACTTTCTCTCCCAGACAGGCCAAGTCTCAGCCCCCTGAACCTTTTCCCCCTTTAGCTAAATGGACATTGCCTCCCTTTGCTGCAGCTGGACACAAGAGGGGGCATGAGGTTTGCACACAGCTCAAGCGGATGCGGCCAGCAGGCCATGATGAAACTGGTGTCGTGCCACTTTAACCAAAATAAACAGTCTCTTTAGATACAAAAATGCATCTTCTTGGAACAGCTCCGATCCTGTTTTTTCTTGACAGTAGAGAGATGAATTTAGAGGGAAGCATAATAGAGATTATAATCTCTAGGCCATGGCCACGACTCTAGTTGGAATTTGAATCATTATTTTGTAGGGTGAAGGTCAAGTCATTCTTACTCGGATCTGACAGAGGGGAGTCTCCAAAAAAGAGGACAACAGTTGAAGTTGTTTGTAAAGGTAAGATTCTGGAGATCTTCTAGCGCCTTCAAGAGCTGAAACAGGTGTTCAGTGAATGACACCATCAATGCAAACAGGAGCATTTGTGCAACCAGAGGAGACGATTCAAGAGCCTTTCCCAGTGTCACAAGTGATACTGTATCTGAAAACCCACAGATATCATGATATTCCTGAGATTATATTCTGCCAAACTCATCAATAGTCCTTACAATGAAGACCAATTCTCAAAGGAAGGCACTGACCTGAATTACATTTCTATCAAGATGAAGGTGTCTTCCACTTGCCAAGTTGGTGTTCAAAAGGTCCTTACCTTAGAGCTCCATCTTTTCCATCTCCACTTCATAGTGATCAGGTCCTGCCACAAAGTGTAAAATTGATAAGAATAGCCACAACTGAATTGAAGGGTGGCTCATGCATTTGTAACAATGGATGCACAAGAGTTATTTTCACAATTTGTACCTTGTTGGTCACCCTTTTAATAGTTTCCACCATTTGGGCACTATCCATAATCTTGAAGGGATATATACTGGGAGAAACCTTAGCTGTAGCTGTAGCTCCATATAACTGTTATTCAGCATAGGAGCATCATTCTTTTTCAGCAGAACAAATAAAGCAGATATCAGCTTAAATCCAGCACAGTTTCTATCAAATGGAGCATCCTGCGGCGCTTGGACCGACTCTATAGGAAATACTTCAAAAGGACGTTGACGTTGCGTTCAGGTTCAGCTTCTAGCCCTTGGGACCGAATCCACTTTCTGAATTTTTTCAAAAGTATTGACTCTCTACTCCTTGGGAGTTTACATCCCGACCAGACATCCCCGCAGCTTCTTTTGCGATAGACTCATTAATCATCACTTAACTGTGTGGGTGGGTGAGGGGATTTTTCAAGGGAACTTGATGTTATTTCTGTCCACAAGAAAACAAATTGGGGAAAGGGGGGTCCTTTGGAGGTCTTTTTAACAAGACCACCCCACCGCCTTTGAGGGCACGGCCAAAAGAGTAAAACACAGGAGCGGTTTTTGGGGGGAGAAAACATTGTTGACTTTGGAATCTCCCTTGTTGCTCTTTGTCAAGAGTGAAGGCCGGGGTGCTCTTTATGGGGCATTCAATGGACGTTTGGATTGCAGCAGTACTCATTCCTCTTTGATGTCACCTCCTGCCAGTTTCTGCTCTCCACTCCCAAAAAAGGTCACAGTGAGTCACACTGCAATTCCTGTATTTCACCACCCAAAATGGCTTCTTTGCTTATTATAGGCAGTTTTATGTGAAGTCATTGCGTAACAGAATGCGCAGACTATTTTACGACTGCAACTGTGTCATTTTCAGCGACCTCTCAGTTTAAGGATCAGCAGTGGTCTCTCACCATCCATCTTGCTGGACTGATTCCTTCTACAATGTATGTCTGAAATTATATGTTGAAAATGGTGTAATTCTGCTAGAAAAAAACTAAAGGTTCCATGACATGATGGCATACAAACTATTACTCCAGGTATCAAAACACGCAGGATTTCAAGCTATCAAAATATATACAGTACATACCTGTGTCTGTATTTGTTATCTTGTCTTTTATTTTACTTTGCACAGGATGTGTGATCATTTCTCTGATATGTTATGTGATTGGTGGATATTATACAATCTGACTTTGCTTTTGGGTAATTGTAAGTTTGAATCTTGGGTAACACTTTTGTCACGGTGCACACAGCAGGGAGAGACGAGGAACACGCAGACGAGGAAGTACTTCAAAATAATAGTCTTTAATGATGACATCAGGGTAACACAGGGCAAGGTAGACACACCGGGAATAACAAGTAGAAACACCGGGAATGACGAGTAGACCAGACGAAATGGAATACAAAAGACAGGACTTAAATACACATGGTAATTAACACAAATCACACACACACCTGGAACTGAATTAACTAATAATGACATGAAACGAACCATATACGGAAACAAGAGGCGGGAACACAAGACACACACGAAACAACTCTAACAACTTTAGAATAGGGAACAAATAAATTCCTCAATAAATTCCTAATTTGCTGCTTATTAATAGTTAGTAAGGTAGTTGTTAAGTTTAGGTATTGTGTATGATTAGGGATGCAGAATAAGGTCATGTAGAATAAGGCATTAATATGTGCTTAATTACTACTAATAAATGGCTAATATTCTAGTAATATGCATGCTAATAAGCAACTAGTTAAGAGACCCTAAAATAAAGTGTTACCAAATCTTGTCTTATATAAATTAGTTTTTTTTTTTTTTTTTTTGGGGGGGGGGGGTAGCACTTTATTTTAAAGACCAATTATCGCTATTAACTAGTTGCTTATTAGCATGCGTATTACTAGGATATTGATTGTTTATTAGCACTTATAAAGCATATATTAATGTCTTATTCTGCATGATCATATTTTTGATCCCTTAATCCACCCCATACCTAAACTTAACAACTTCCTTACTAATTATTAATAAGCAGCAAATTAGGAGTTTGTTAAGGGAAAACTCTTAGTTAATAGTGAATATGTGTTCTCTAATCTAAAGTGTTACCGTTTTTTTACCAATACTTTAGTCCTGATGAATGACTCTGGCAAAATAACTAGTATTATTATTTTCAGTTCTACTTTCTGATTATTTTGACTTCTCCACTTCACAAGAGTTGCTGATATTGCTTTAAAAATACTGTCCGTATGTCCTGCATCTAAACACGGTGAACGTATAGCCATAAATCAAATCTTCAAATTATTAAAGTGCACTCAAGATTCCCAGCATGCCTTCAGACAATCAGGCATACATATTAAATATTAACAAACCTTAAGGTAGAAACATGGAAGCCTGTTTATGCCATAGAATAAAACCAAAATAAGTAAATAAATTAATAATAATAAATTAATTAATAATTGAATTAAAATAAAATCGAAAAATAAAATTAATTCTGACTGTTTTTTCTCACGCTTACAAGTTTCTATCTCACAGTTGAAAAGACAACGGGAAGTCAGAATTAAACCTAAATAAGTTATAATTGAGTTTGAATCTTAATTAAGCTTAAATTATGAGGGGAAATAATAAGTTGCAATTACCTTTTTTTATGTTTTATTCAGTGGTGGAAGCAGGCTTCCATATAACAGAGATCCTCTCTGACTGCTTACTGTTATGTTACTGTACATAGAATGTGCTTGCCAAGGTTTGTATTAGTTAAAATGTTCAGTTTAATCTTAATATATTTATTCAGATTTAAGTACCTTTTACTTTGTCTACCAGAAAATAAAGACCAGTAGAATATCATCACTGGTAAACTGAAAAGGGCTGAAGTTTCATAATTATCTCATATCTGGGAGTCCATTTGGAAGCTATTAGGTGCTATTAGGTGAGTATCTCATTTGTAATAATCATGGGTTAAATGCCAAGAGCACGTACAAATTCGGTCACACAATTGTTTTCGACAGCGGGACCGCAAACACCACACACACACACACACACACACACACACACACACACACACAGTCTCAGTTCGAGAGCATGGAGTGCATTTGCAGTGAGCATGTCACCAGTCGCTGGAGGTCAACTTCAGCACTTTGTCATGACTTTCCAGAAACATACATGGGAGCAGTAAAGTTTCAGTCATTCAGGCCGTTTTTGGCTCCCTTGCAACAAATCAAATCATGCACGACTGGCTTGATAACACATTTAGCCGAAACCGAGCTCAGGGGCAGAACGAGTTTTCTGGCTCCGCTCTCCACAGTTTGCCCTGATAGTGACCCCAGAGAGTTTGAGCCGTGAGAGAGGGCCACTTACAAATCTGGCTTGGTTTAACCTTCAGCAGACCTTAATGGTGGG
This sequence comes from Schizothorax lantsangensis, assembly GCA_027422415.1. Taxonomy (NCBI): domain Eukaryota; kingdom Metazoa; phylum Chordata; class Actinopteri; order Cypriniformes; family Cyprinidae; genus Schizothorax; species Schizothorax lantsangensis. Next base: position 3,379,707 of record CM049845.1, read on the forward strand.
TGGTAGAAGCCTCTCTTTATGTGCCGGTGTGAAGCCTTGTTAAAGCTCTATTAGCCACGATGGTATCGCTGCACAAATGAAATCTCAGACAAACATTACATCTATAATCACTTGCTTGTCTTTGGCTACGCTCTCCTCTTTCTCCCAGTTAAAGATGTGTGCTACCAGAACAGCGAATTCCTCATCTCCGGCGGCAAACCCCCGAGGCCTGTAAAAACCTTTTAAACAAAGATTTTAAAGAAGAAGGTTCATGTAAACCGCAATGCGGGGAGGATTTGGGGGAGGGCGGTGTGAGAAAATAAAAACGGTAATTGTCCACATTCCAACAGATTCGATGTATAAACAGTTTGACCGTCAGCCATGAAGAGGGCAGCTGTAAGTAATTTTTGGAGCAGATAATAATCAAGGCTACATGCAAAGCGGCGTTCCTCTGACAGGCCTCGCGGCTCCGGCCTGTGCTGCGGGGGGATCTGTGATGTCGGAGGAACAGTTGGTTTAGTTTAAACAACCTTGAATTGCTGTAGAAAGCGGGGGTCCGGAGCCTCCTTCCCTGCAGATGAATGTGGCTCAGATATCTGTTCATCATGACTTTTAGGGACCAAATACAGACACCTTCTCTACCAACTCGTTTTTATTAGGCTAGTCTTTATTAGGTGCACATTCTATTGACCATGATGCTTTATTCAGAAATCACTGATGTGCATTTTGTTTGAGTTTGTGAATGGATGACAGCTGTTTAAAGAGCACCTGGATGTCTGCAGATAACTTTACCATGGTAGTA
>CM049845.1:3382987-3385487 GCA_027422415.1 Schizothorax lantsangensis
CATTCAAACAGCTGATTGATTTAGAAACAAAACAAGTCACATGCTGCGTCCCAATTTGCCTACTTATGCTATGCCCTTAAAGTATGTGCTCTTTTTGAGAAGAAAGTGTTCAGCAGAAGGAAAGCTTTTTACCATCACGTCATACAGTTGCGTCTTCGACAGACTCTCTGTCACATTTACACACTTCCTGTCACTGTAAACTGGTCTTCAATCATCTTGTCACACACTCTTAAAAATAAAGGTGCTTCAAGATGCCATAGAAGAACCTTTTTATCTAAATGGTTCCATAAAGAACCTTCAACATCTGAAGAACCTTTCTGTGTCACAAAAGGTTCTTTGTGGTGAAAGAAGGTTCTTCAGATGATACAACTGTAAGAAAGAGATGGTTCTTTAAAGAACCTTTGACTGAATGGTTCTTTGGGGAAGCAAAAAATGGTTCTTCTATGGCATCGCTTGAAGAACATTTTGAAGCACCTTTATTTTTAAGAGTGCAGTTAACATCACACCGCTGTGTCGCTCAGAGATGCACAACAGTCCTGCTGTGGCTGTGATTGGAACTGTTTTCATTGGAAAACTTGAGCAAAAACAGACAATACTGTGTCTAAAATTAAATACGACATTACCTTGTTTATTTAACTTTTGTACAGCCCTCATATTTTTTCATGGGGCATATAACTGCAGTCTCACAGGCTTCATCACACAGTCATGTTCATCAGCAACTGCATGAGTGTAAGATAATGGACAGGTCTGGACGGGGCACTGCGTTAAATTCCTTTATTTTAACATTATTTTTTTCTGAAATTAACTGCACCAAATTAACATGGTAAATCAACAGCCGTAGTGATAAGCAATCAAATATTCCCCAGAGATGTGTAAAAATCAATTTTGATAAACATTACAAAAGTTAATAATAGTCTCCACATGATGTGTAACCTGAGACATTGAGTTGAGGAGTCACAGGCTGTCCGCTGTAGATCTGACCTCTCAGGGGGTCACAGATGAACCCGACAGGTGTGAGGATTATCATGCTGTCCCAGCATTCCTCAGCACTGGCACCACAATGAAATATTCCTCATCGAGATCAAGGCCACAGTCAGGTGAGACAGCTGAGCTACTGTAAACGCTCCACAGGAGGAGGGTAACATGAGTCTGACCCAGAAAATGATGCAATGCTATTAAGAACTGTATCATTTGAGTTCTCGTTGACTTGACAAAGGTCAGAACTTGGCTGTTTGTGGTCCTTTTTTCATTTTATTTATTTATTTATTGTATTTATTTATCAATGAAATAACACCAATTTCAGTGAAGTAGTAACAATATGCTCGTCTTTAGGAATTTCAGGTGATTTATATCTTATTTACGTGTACATTTCTGTATTTCGCAATTGTGTGTACTGTATAAGCAAAACTCAAACTTTTGGAATTTCACTAAAGTAAAACTCTATACTTCTATACATGTAAGCATATAGAATATATATTAGAATAGAATATATATTTTGGCTGGACTGGTGAAAAAATTAAAATGACATGACTTTATGTCAGATCAAAATCATCAACAATAATGGCCAGTAAATGGCTGAAGTGTTCTCTGCATCCACCCGCTGCATAAAAATGCTAGATTTCATGTATAGAAAATATACATATTTATTTAGACATTGTGCAACTAATATATGTCAAACTTTGGTGTACACACACACATATACTGTATATATCATTTTGAGGCATAATCTTTGCAGTAATGCTTACAGTCATACGCTTAAAGCTTTTTTGAAGTCGTAATTAAGATTATTGGAGCACATCTTACAAGAAATTTAAATGTGTTACTTGCTTTTTTTTTGTAATGAATTGTAAAATAATTAAATCAAAATAACAACAACAACAACAACAACAACAACAACAACAATAATAATAATAATAATAATAACATTGTTTTCAAATGCTGAAATGTCCAGCTTTCTTGTAAGATTATTTAAAGGTTACAAAAAATGCTTTTTACAACATTCTACATTATTATTTTCACCCAAAATATGTTTTTTGAATGTTTTTATTTTTAAATATTCGAAGAACATTAAAATGTCCAGTTTTCTTGCCGTGATTAGAATGTTATTTAATGTTGTTTTTCTGTCAACATTATGAGAACTTATAAAACATATTAATAAAATTATAAAAATGTTGCATAAACATTATTTTACTAACATTTATATAACTTATTATTATTTTTTTTTTAAAACCTTGCTTGTTGGTTGCTATGGTGTTCTGGGTGGTCCATTGCTAAGGTGTTGCTAGGTGGTCACTAAGGGGTTTTGAGTGGTTGCTAGGGTGTAGCTAGTGTCATTTACAGGGCAAGGTAAGTGGTTTCTACAGAATTCCAAATAATTATTATGGTTTTCTGTCTGGTTGGAATTTTTATTTTGAGTGAGTGAGTGAGTGAGTGAGTGAGCGAGGGAGTGATTGATTGAGTGAGTGAGTGAGTGAGTGAGTGAGTGAGTGGAGTGATTGAG
>CM049845.1:3390487-3430487 GCA_027422415.1 Schizothorax lantsangensis
GTTGTCACGTTTTTTTTACAGTGTAAAAATATGGATTATTAGCAGGATACTAAGTTTCAATGAATTATAAAATAAATATTTTTAACAGTAAAAATTTGTTCAACCTTCATGCATTGTTCACACTCGCTGGGCTGGTAAAAGACAAAACTACTGACACCCTGCATGAACTAGGATAATGACAAACAGACGCCCAAATCCACTGACTATCATTAACTATACTTATGCTTACACAACACTGCCATGCTATCATTGATATTAAACTCCAGAACTGATATCAAATATCAGTCAATTAATCAGACACCATTCAAATATTTGAAGATATATGAACAGGGCAAACTGCAAAGCCATGTCTATCCACTGAATTATATCACAAATCATTCAGCATTACATAAACCTTGATATCAGAGCAGGACTGAATGACAGCAGCTGCAAATATGAATCTCACAAGGGCTTTGCAGAGTCACAGAATAAGTGCATTGTTTTATATGCTTGTTTGTTTGTTTGTTTGTCGAAGACTCCTAAATGAAATTAGGTTTAGGGTTCGTCCTCTGTGACTGTGTCTGACAGCAGCAGTGCGACCCAAAGTGTGTGAGGATGAGCTGCAATTATAAACCCTAAATCAAATTTTGACCTCTAACCCCAGCCCTAATCCTCACCCTGACCTTCACATCGACCCCATCATTCTTCATAAGACAGGAGAACACGACGATGATGCTTCAGAAAACAAAACGCTCATTAAAATGTTGCATAACACAAATTCATATTGTGTTGGGAGAACAGGAAAATGTATGTGATAATATCACTTATAAACCACACCCAAAATAAAACTTAGTACACACTACTTTTCAAAACTTTGGGGGCAGTGATATTTTTTTTAAGGAAATTAATAATTTTATTCATTAAGGACACATTGAATTGATCGAAAGTGACAGTAAAGACATTTGTAATGCTATAAAAGATTTTTATTTCAAGTAAATGCTGTTGAAATGCTTTTGAACTTATTCATCAAAGAATCCTGAAATATATATTTTTCATGGTTTCCACAAAAATATTGTGCAGCACAACTGTTTTCAACATTGATAATAATCAGAAATGTTTCTTGAGCATATTATTATGATTTCTGAAGATCATGTGACACTGAAGACTGGAGTAATGATGCTGAAAATACAGCTTTGACCACAGAAATAAATTATATTTTAACATATATTCACATAGAAAACAGCTGTTTGAAATTGTAATAATATTTCAGAATTTATTAATGTTGTTAGGAAATATTATTAATTTAGTTAACGAGTGAGGCTTGAGTCCTGTCATTCGATGTGGTGCATTAATGCAACAAAATACACATATACGCAGATATAATGAGCATACTACACTTTTATGCTTATATATTTTTTAAATAATTTATTAAATATATTAAATAATTTATTAAGTAATGCATTGTGGATTTGTCATTGTATTTGTATTTTGATTATGTAAAAGCACTTTAGAACAACTAAATAAATAAATACACATACATACATACATATATACATACAGTGCATACATTAAGAAACAAACTGAACTGAACTGACATGAATTCTTGTTTTTGCATTTATGCTAAAAAGCTTGCTTTGTGACAAATAGAGAAAGAAATTAGACATTTTTGTAATTTATTTAAAATGAAAAGAAAAAACACATGCTGTAGGAATTACAATTTCTAAATTCAAAGTAAGATAAGACTCATATTCATCTCAACTTCATTATGATTTATAAATGTAATTAACAATATTATATAATGAATAAACATTAGAGTGAGTGGTTTTACATAGTGCAGGATAAAAATGATAAAAACACATTTCAACATTAAAAAAAGCATAATCCCTTTTTTATTACTTATGCTGTTTTTTTTTTTGCAACAGCTGACACTTTAATCTTCAAGAAGGCATGAAGTACAAACACGTGTGAACTGTGCTGAAGATGAATCACACCTGCTGTAATCACTCCACACCACTAGTGGCACTCTTCCAGCCACACACAGTACTTACAGCACTTCCCTCCTCTGTGCACTATCAGACACTTCTCTGACTAGATCCTGAGCCATCGTCTGCATTCTCTTTATCATGGACTCGACTAGTCAAAATGCTCCCTTGGTACTGTACTGTGTCGTGCCAAGACCTGATGTCATTTTAATAACACCCTGCTGCATGATATCACCCTTATCGACGTCAAGCGAGCTATAAATATTGCATTTTATTTATTCAAATCTCTAATGTGCCTCATTTCCTGTATTGGCTAATCCCTGAGCGCTGCAATAAATATAGAGTAAAAATAGACCGGTGTAGCGTTTATATTCTGGACAGACATTTGAAACGCATTATTTTATTGCTTTTTGCTGGTCATTTCTATCTAAAAAAAAAATTTTGGAAGTGGGTCTAATATCATTAAGAGCAGTTTGTCACAATCACGTCTAGGAACGTCAACACCGACCCTTAATTTCCAATCAAACTGCACTTTTTTAGCGACTCGGGCCTGAACTTTTATGACTCGAGTGTGGTAGAGGCCATGTTTATAGCTCTGCAGGCTAACGCTAGCCCTGTGCAGTTTTAAAGAGAGCACCTGTGCCACATAAATCTGTAACAAACTCCCCAACCAGTGTGTTACATTTCTAATAAGTGCCAGAGAGCGACGGGTGGAGGGAAGGAGAGCGACGTGAAAAAGAATGGCTACTGTATAGAGCCATAATAAGAGCCAGCTGTGTGTCAGCCATGTTAGGGCCGCTCTGAGAGCCTGTGTGTGTGTGTGTTTGCAGGGAGATTTGTACCAGGGAAGGAAAGCTGGCAGGCACATCATAAATCCTACTCATTTTGGGTTCACTCACGATGTTCGGCGGAGGGCCTCCACTGCACGGAGCAAATTGCCTGTGATTAGAGAACAAAAAATAGCCCCTCTTCCCTGTTTGCACTGTGGTCTGCTTGAGCCGCACATGTGCACAAAAACGCCATTGTCTGACCAACAACACCTGCAGCTGGACACGATATTCTGAGCAATACTACCTGACTTATGTGATTTATATGCACTTGGATATGAGGATGAGGAAGCCAACATTTGGATGATTTAAATAGAATTATTGGAATAGTTTCATTCTGCGTCTTCGAACCACTTTAGCACTCTTATTCACTTTAGCTTCAGCAAAAAAAAAATCCTCTTATATGATTATTGCAGTTAATTATATGGTTAAAAAGCTCTAGATGCATCATTAAAGGAATAAAACATTTCTCATCATTTACTCTCCCTCAAGTTGTTCCAAACCTGTATGAGTTTCTTTCTTCTGTTGATCATAAAATATATATTTTGAATGTTGGTAACTAAACATTTGACGGTAGCCATTGACTTCCATAGTATGAAGAAAATACCATGGAAGTCAATGGCTACCATCAGCTGTTTGGTTACCAGCACTACCATAAAGCTACAAATTACATCTCTAATATACTAATATGCACCTTTTAGGTTTAAAAAGGTACAAAGAAAGGGTTCTTTCCAGTGAACAGCTGAAAAGCCCCCAATATACCACTAAGTAGAATCAAAGAACAACTGAAGAACTGGTGAAACACAGTTTCAAACATAATCAGGACAAAGTAGAGACGTTTTTTAGCCTTAGGAATCGAACCCATGATCTTGGTGTTGCTAGCACCATGCTCTACCATTTGAGCTACAGGAAAGCGCTATAAAGAGCTCTTCATCGTTGACAAACGAAAGACCTTTCCACGTTTGGTTTTCTACAGTGGTTTAGGTAAATATCCACCTCATTCAGTGCTCCTTATGTTTTCTGCAAATGAACCAGTGCATGAGTGAACTGTCTTAATGAATCAAACTGAATCGTGAAAAGGCCTTTTTGCAAACCTGTCTGAGCATTCAGATCAAAAGAGTGATTCATTCACAAATCTGGCATCGCTAGTTCTGATTCTGAACAGCTGATAGAAAACACACAAGCTGATTGCTGAAATATTATCAGAAACAATTATTCTCAGGTCTGTATATGGTAATCTTCATAACATATGTGACCCTGGAGCACAAAACCAGTCATAAGATAATAATCTTTCCATTGATGTATGGTTTGTTATGATAGGACAATATTGCTGAGATACAACTATTTGTAAATCTGGAATCTGAGGGTGCAAAAAAATCTAAATATTGAGAAAATCACCTTTAAAGTTGTTCAAATGAAGTTCTTAGCAATGCATATTACTAATCAAAAATTAAGTTTTGATATATTTACGGTAGGAAATTTACAAAATATCTTCATGGAACATGATCTTAATATACTAATGATTTTTGGGATGAAAGAAAAATGTATAATTTTGACCCATACAATGTATTGTTGGTTATTGCTACAAATATACCTGTGTTACTTATGACTGCTTTAGTGCTGCAGGGTCACATATAATGATTTATCAATTATTTTTTCTGGGGCACAGCAGTAATTACATTTGTTTGCAGTTCATTTTGTGAGTATCAAAACAGCTTGCTAAAAGTTTTCCAGAAAGTTCGCTCGGCTGGCGTTTCGATCTATGGTCCATGGTGATTATGTAATAGGTGGGTGTGGCTCCGGGGCTCCGCCTTCTTTGACATAACAATCTTCTTCGGTTCTTTTCTTCTGTTCAGTCCACTTTGGAGAACTGCTTTACAGATGAAATTGAAGTTGTCATTCTCATATTTTAGTTTATTTTGTTATTGTGAGGTAAAGCGTGCTACACATATTTACATCACATTCATGTTCCTAACAGTATACCGCTGCTCAGGTATTTAAAACATATTTTTACTCCAAAGTGAAGAATTAAAAATAACTTTGCTGTGAGTATATCGGAGCCTTAATGCTACAATGTTTGCAAAATGTTTCACATTTTACGAATGCAGTATCGCTCTGAACACTACATCACATTTATTAAGCTCCTTAAATCAGACGCTCCGTCCCAAACAAACCTACATGGACGAGACCGTCCAAAAGCAGTGTGCCATCTTTCTGCATTTCCCAGCTGGTGTCTCTTCATCTGTACTTCTGAGTTTGTCTCTCAACACACTTTATCATACTGATATGATAACAATTAACACGGTTGCTTAACCAAATAATGCAATGACTCCATTTCTACTGTTAGTTAAAGGCATAACTCACCTAAAAATGAAAATTTGCTTTTAATTTACAGCAAAATACTGTAGATTACAGGTAATAATGATGTAAATAAAGTTTGGTTTCTTGCACAGACAGACTGTTTCTATTCATAAGACCTCAGTATAACAGAAGGAGCAACAGGGATTCATTTTGTGTTGCCTGATATGTTATATATATATGACGCTGGAGCACAAAACCAGTCTTAAGTCGCTGGGGTATATTTGTAGCAATAGCCAAAAATACACTGTATGGGTCAAAATTATTGATTTTTCTTTCATGCCAAAAATCATTAGGACATTAAGTAAAGATCATGTTCCATGAAGATATTTTGTAAATTTCTTACCATAAATATATCAAAATTTAATTTTTGATTAGTAATATGCATTGCTAAGAACTTCATTTGAACAACTTTAAAGATGATTTTCTCAATATTTAGATTTTTTTGCACACTCAGATTCCAGATTTTCAAATAGTTGTATCTCAGACAAATATTGTCCTATCATAACAAACCATACATCAATGGAAAGATTATTTATTCAGCTTTCAGATGATGTATAAATCTCAATTTCGAACTTAAGACTGGTTTTATGGTCCAAGGTCACATATATACCACGGTTTCAGCTAAAAATCTTCTTCACCGTTCTACTGAAGAAACAATGTCACCTACATCTTGGATGGCCTGAGGGTGAGTAAATTAACAGCAAACTTTAATTTTTGGGTGAACTGTCCATTTATTAGAAGATCAATGATTGCATTATTCCTAGGGTGTCATTTACATTTACATTTAATCATTTAGCAGACGCTTTTATCCAAAGTGACGTACAAATGAGGAGAACAATAGAAGCAATCAGACCATCGAGAGAGCAACAGTATACAAGTGCCATGACAAGTCTCAGTTAGTCTAGCACAGTACACATAGCTAGCATTTTTTATTTTTTTATTTTTAATTAAATAGAATAGGTAAGTGTTAGTATTAGTTAGTCAGGTGCTGGCGAAAAAGATGTGTCTTTAGATGTTTTTTGAAAATGGCTAAAGACTCAGCTGTTCGAATTGAGATCTGTCCAATCCAGATCCTAGAGGATCACATTAATTCAATTAAACACACCTGAACCAGCTCATCCAGATCCTCAGGATCGCTAGAAACATGTTGGTAAGTTGGAGCTAAACTGTGCAGGACGCTGGCCCTCCAGGAACAGGTTTGGACACTCTTGTATTACTCAGACCTGTAGACAAAACAACTCTTACAAATCTTGAACATTGTACAACTTTAGTGTTAGACAAATATGGATTTTGCATGGCATATGGTCTGAGGATCAAGGACGTATGGCGCATGTCCTGATATTGCCGAGTTAGACGTGTTCCTGGGTCAACATATTTTGTTGACCCTGGAACAACATTTTAATCCAAAAATATAATCTTAAACATATTCCTACACCTAAACCTAACCTTACCCATGAGTAATCCCTAAAATCAGAGGAAAGGATAGATGAATTACACTGATGTACAGGCACCAAACACTGATTGTAATCCTAAACTTCACAAAAATTATAAACTGGTTCTTGAAATCTGATTGGTTAATCACAATGTTGTTCCAGGGTCAACAAATATGTTGACCCAGGAACACGTCGCACTCGGCAATATCAGGTTGTGCGACGTATGGCATAGTCGACATCAAACCTGGCACATCTAAAGTTGTGATGTTTTAATATGCAAATGCTCGAATGAAATTTGAGAGATATAGCTACTATCTTAATGTATTGTGCGTTTTCATGGCATTTGTTTGTCCTTTTTGGAGCTTGACAGTCCCTGCTCACCATCAGCAGCTTGCACATTTTTCTGAATATCTTCTTTTGTGTTCCACAGAAGACAGAATATCATACAGGTTTGGAACGACATGAGGGCGAGCAAATAAAGGGTTTTCAATTTTGGATAAACTGTCATACAGTGTCACAAGGGATAGTTCACCTAAAAAATTAAGATTTGGTCATAATTTACTCACGCTCAAGTTGTTCCAAACCTGTTTGACCACAAAAGAAGATATTTTGAAGAATGATGGCAACCAAACAATTGACTGTAATACAATGGGGGGGGGGGGGGAATACAATGGCTACCGTCAACTGTTTGGTTAACAACATTCTTCATAATATATTAATTTGTGTTCAACAGAAAGAAAGTTCTGTAAAAATGTACTCATTTAAGGGTGAGTAAATGATGAGAGAATTTTTATTTTTAGGTGACCTATCTCTTTAAGTATTTGATCAATCATTGTAACTAACATTCAACCAGTCAAAATCAGTACGCCAAAGCCTACAGTACTCGGCAAGTGTTCCCAATTTCATTTTTATTGTGAGGTGTGGGTTATTTGACAACATAACAAATGTTTCACATGTAAAAATGAAATTCAGCATGTAGCAGTTACTCATGCAGAGAGTATCGCTGCTCTCTAATACAATGCATGTGTTACAACTGCAGTGAGGAAATTAGGATTGACATGCTTGTAACTTCGAACAGCTCTTCAATTCAGAATGAACACATATGACTCAAATAGAGTCTGCAGCACAGCAGTCGAAACCATGTGTGCCAGCGCTTCCCTTTAAACCTTGTTTCATGAGCGCCATTTTACAATTAGTCCACAAACCAGTAACACTTTATTATGATCGTCCACTTCAGACATTCTACTAACTATAAGTAACTTTGTAACTACATGTCAACTAGCAGTCATTAGAGTATAAGTAGACTGTCTGGTAACACTATAAAGCACTTATAAATCATTTATAAATCATAGTTTATACACTGTAGTCTCTACATACTGTAGTGTCTACTGTAGATCCTAAAGAGTTAGATAATGTTTTATTATCCCTTTGTTAACAATTTCTTAACTATGCCTAACTCATGTACAGTATTTAAACCAGTAGTAAAGAAGTTATTTACATTATTAGAGGTAAAATAGATGTAGAAGTCAATAGTTCTTACTTTAGATTAGGTGGCAGAAAATACTATATTAAAAGCAATAACTTGCTTTTATTAGACATTAATTGCATTATTAGTGAGTGTTCCTGAAATTAAGCATAAATGTCTAGCAATTCACTTTACACGTAAACAGTACTTAATATTTATTTACTCTTAATAACCTTTTTGGTGTTTTTATGAACTATATATAATATATTATGAATATAAATTAGTTCATTTAACCTTATTCCTAATCCTAAACATAACCACTTTAAAAATAATGCTAATAATAATAAAAATGTAATAGGCAAGAAGAATGTACAGCGACAATAATTAAGTGAATGCATACATACTGTATTAACTTTTTTGATGTTTTATAAACTATATATTATATATTTTTAATATAAATTCTCATTTAACCATATCCTTAATCATAAACATAACCAAAAAAAAAAAAAACGTAATAGGGAGAGAAATGTCCAGTGACAATATTGTGTTTTTGTGATTATGCAAATTTAAATAACTGTACATAATGTATAATGCAAACAAATACTCATGAGATCACCTTGTTTAAATACATCAGTTAAAATACGAGTAAAAAATGCACAATCTAATTCTTTACATATTAGCTAATTAAACAATACAAATTAGCAAATTATAGTGACAAGGAATGAATAAATTACTATTTGTACATAACTTATTTATGTATTAACACTGTAGAGGCTACAATTTATAAACTAACTAACTACAAACTAATAGTTTTCAAATTATCTATGACTTTATAGTTATTATAAAGTGCTACCACTGTGTGTTTAATATCTGCAGACACTTTATTCTGATGGACCCCAAAACACACTGTTCTGACTATAAGTAACTTTGCACATACTTGTCAACCTATTGTACTAACCATAAAATAACCAGTCGACTAATACTCTAATGAGAGTTAGTTGACATGTAGTTGCAAAGTTACTTATAATTAGTAGACAATTGAAATAAAGCATAACCCAAAAACCTTTATCTCTCTAATCTGTAAAAAGCGAGTGCGCTAGACTGACACGGGGCTGTTTATTATTGGTAATAACTATCACGGCCCACATTCACCATAAACACGCGTGCACCTGTTGGTCGCGGGTGTCTCTGAATGCTCCACAAATGCAAACCAGACCTCGGCGGGGGCTCCCCAAAACAAGGAGCGCTGGGAACCTTACGCTTGTGGCTAAACGGGTGGCGTTCACCTCTGTCAGGCTGGAGGGTCGGGGTTAGGGCGAGGGTGACGGGGTGGGGTGCCAGTAGGGATTTGGGGTGTAGAGAACTTCTCAGCCGGGCAAGAGTTCAACCCCATCACGGCAGGCCAATCTGTTCCAGACAAGCTAAATGACACATTATTGGATCCAGACCTGACATGGACGCTGTGTATATTACATTACCAGACAGCAAGCCCACTTCAGCTCATTACCTCCGCCCACAGGGAGGAGAGCGCAACAGACACGTCCAGAGAAAGAAAGAAAGGCTCTCTTTTAGCCTCTTTCTCTCTCTCTGCCGGGAAACTGTCAGATATTCCCGAGGACGGTCTCTCGCGGAGCGATTTCTCAGAACACCCAAGACGTTCCTGGCCCGGAGGGATTTCTTCATAAAGATATCAGAAACACAAGATGGGATTCCTGTCCTCCTCTTCCTCGTCCCTCCCTCCCTGTGAAGATGAAAAGGAGGGGACGGGTTGACCAGGGCAGGGTGACGAGGTTAACTCTTTCATTCTGATTTCTATTAGGTTAGCTCTGTCCCGGGGGGACCGGAGAGCATGTTATCGTGACTGGAATGAAATTTAAATTGAGCGAGGCAAAGCAAATAAAGATCTTAATTCACAAATTAAAACATTCTCAGCTCTACAGATAACCAATTGAATAGGTTTTGGTAGCACTAACTGCCAAACTGTGTAAATGATGAGTTATCACATTTGATTTAATCAGGGGTTTATTTTAATCAGTCTTTATTTCGATAGTCCACTTTAGACATTCTACTAGCTATAAGTAACTACACGTCAAGTAACTCTCATTAATTTGCATCAACATGTCAACTAACTAGTATTAATATACTGTTAGGTTAGGGCTAGGAAAACTAGAATAAGTTGACATGTATGTGCAAAGTAACTTAGAGTCAGAACAATTTATTTTGATGGTCCCTGTTAGTTGACATATATTTGCAAAGTTACATATAATCAGTCAAATTTCTAAAGTTGGCTATCAAAATAAAGTGTTACCTTGTCCACAGAAAACACAAGTTCAAATAAAGGTTCTTAAAATTATATACAACTTAATAATTCTAGTAGCAACAATTTTACTACAATTGTATTACAGCATTATTCCAAAATACGGTCCCACTTTATATTAAGTGGCCTTAACTACTATGTATTTACATGCACTTATTGTGTACATACAAGTTTTTACATTGTACTTATATTTAACAACAACAACAAAAAAAACATAAAATACCTCCATGTAATTACACCTGTAATTAATTTCTGTAATTACATGTATAATTACACTGTTGACCCATCCTTTACACCTTAACCCACCCTTAAACCTACCCACACCACCAAACCTGTCCCTAACCTCACCCATATCCCACGTCAATAACAGCAGAAGTGTTACGCAATACAGTATGAACACAATAAGTGCATTGTACTTATTTTTTGATGTAAGTTCATAGTAGTTAAGGCCACTTAAGGCCTTTCTGTTCCTATTGGTCACACAACTTATAACTCATCCCACACAGTTTATGCTACTTGATGCGTTTCCAAACATAGTGTGGGAATGGTGTGCTGATGCTTTTCTAAGCAATCAGTTTTCACCTAACTTGTAATGTAAAAAAATATATAAAAAACAGAGACCAGAATATCATGGAGACCCAAAGAAGGACTCTTGACTTAGGCTAGTAGGCAACCACCCTAGCAACCGCATAGCAACACACTAAAACTAGTACAATAACTCTTTCAGCCTCTCATATTTTAGCATTTTTAGAAAAGATTGTTTATGTGCAATTTTGACTGACAGTTGTCAGTTTTTTGATTTTGTAATAAGCATGTTCTTGATGCTTAAGATCGCTGAATAAAAGCTTGAATCCGGGTCTGTTCCTCACAATAGTGTGGATTCTGAAGATTTGATTACTTCTGTAATTGTATGTTGTGTTTTTAAGTGTATTTCATGGTTCTGTTGTCAGTCACAGCATAGCACTGATATGACAACTGAATAGAATCAAAATATTAATGTTGCAATTTCAATATTCATAAATAAGGATTTATATACATTTGTATGTCTTTAAAGTTGCTAATAACAAAATTATTTACGTTTTAGATGCTGGATTACAGCGCACAAATATAAATGTTGCATTATGTTGCATTTTTGGTGAGAAAACACCTTTTGTGTCTGACAAACAAAATAAATATTGCATGATAAGTAATCGTGAAACAATTACAAAAATATTAATTTTAAGGTTTTAAAGTGTAGTCTGAAACAAGTTGACAGAACAAAGTCACACAAAATGATTTTTTTTTTCATATTAAGTAAATGAGCAAACGGTGCTTAAAAAATGTGACTGAAAACAATGTCATTGATATGACAACTGATCAAAATATTAATGCTGCGATTTCAATATTCACAAGTAAGGATTCATACACATTTGTACGCCTGTCCATACACAAATAATTTACATTTTAGATGCTGTAAATTAGTCAATATTGTAAACTTAAGTAAATGTAAGTGTGGTTGAACCACACTTTATGTAAAAATACATATGAATACTCATGAGGTCACATTGATTTTCTGTGTGATATATTAAAATACAATATAAATATAAATATAATATAATATAAATATTTCCATTCAGTCGATTCAACCGACTGACATACGCTTACAGTCACAAACACACACACACAAACACACACACACACACACACACACACACACACACACACACACACACACACACACACACACACACACACACACACACACACACACACACACACTCACACACACACACACACACACACTCACACACACACACACACACACACTCACACACACACACTCACACTCACACACACACACACGACACACACACACACACACACACACACACACACACACACACACACACACACACACACACACACACACACACACACACACACACACACACACTCACACACACACACACACACACACACACACACACACACACACACACACACACACACACACACACACACACACACACACACACACACACACACACACACACACACACACACACACACACACACACTCACACACACACTCTCCCTGACAGTACCGTCCCTCCTCTGGACAGGTGGGCAGTGTATCTTTATGACACATTTGTTTGAGAAGGACACAGGTATCCACCCTCACATTCTTACAACCCAAACAGCAGGTCCCGTGTCGTGGCATGTAGCGTGAGTAAATGGCATCGCTAGCATGACGCCGCTCCTGCAGTTGTAGTGTCAGGGTGGAGATCATCTCATCTGATTTACTGTCTCATAATCTCATTCCTCAGATCTTCAACAGGGCCATGTGCTGCGCTCGAGTCTCATATAGCCTCTCTCTTTGTCTCATGTAGCCACTCTCTTGTGACCTTTTTACGCTGCCTACCGAGTCGCCGCGGCTTCCCTTCTCACCTGGCAAAGGGCAAGGCTGAAGAATAGCCGGGGTCACAAATAAAGGCCTGCCAAAAATACGAGAGGACAGACATGTGGCTTTTGCACTACAGCTGTGGTGGTAGCCATGTTCACAGTAGTCATTGAGTGAATATGACACGACCTGATGGGACATATGAAACAATAACAGCTGTCTGCCGCGGCTCACTGACGGTAACAGTAGAGGAGCTACTGCGCGATGATGGCCGTCACATTCATGACAGACACATTAAGCTCTTACCATAAAGAATATTTGGCCACATATTCACATTTTAGTGCTTAAAGGGATAGTTCACCCAAAAATGAAAATTCTGTCATTAATTACTCACCCTCGTGTCGTTTCAAACACGTAAGACCTTCGTTCATCTTCGGAGCACAAATTAAGATATTTTTTTTCCATAGACAGCAATGCAACTGAAACGTTCCCAGGTCCAGAAACATAGTATAACATCGTTAAAATAGTCCATGTGGCATCAATGGTTCAATCTTATTTTTACAAAGCAATGAGAATACTTTTTGTGTGCAAAGAAAACAAAAAATAACGACTTTACTTAATTTCGGATTTCATCAAAAATATCTTAATTTGTGTTCCGAAGATGAACAGAGGTCTTACGGGTTTAAAACTACATGACGGTGAGTAATTAATGACAGGATTTTAATTTTTGGGTGAAGAATCCCTTTAATCCTGTTCTGTACACACAGTTCAGTAAATTACAGGAGTGACAGCATTCTACAACCAAATTAACTCCCAAAAAATCCATGTATAGACAACCACATTTAGGAAAATCCCATGCAGTGTGTACTGAACTAGTTGTTCAGGACACATTTAAAGTCATGAGAGTTGAGTTCCTCTTCTGTATGTGCAGTGCAAACAAATCACGGAACAAGGTACATCTTGACTCATTAGCGTTGCTAGAAATCAAAACATTTTATCTTTGAAATAATCCACATAAGAACACATCGCAACCTGCACCTGCCTACTTTAATAACTCCATAAACTGGACCACTTTATAAGCCAAGCCCAAACAAGAAGCCCAAAGATGCTTAATAAGCATTGCTTATAATAAGTGGACATGGCAACCCTTTGTCTCTGATAACATTCTTGCTCTTTGTCCAGTTGTATAGCTTTTTTTACATATGGTGACTTTTAATAACATTCTTCTATAGATGATATGGGTATTTTTTCTATGTTAAAATACCTTCTCTGATCCCAGCTTAATGTGCAGAGACAATTATAGGACAATTGTAGACTGATTCCTTCTGAAAGTGTAAAAGCATGGTCACAAGTGGCCCAATCTCAATAGTGTGGTGGTGCATGTGCTCACTACCAAACCAAGCAGCTTTATATTGGTAAACCCATTGAATTTGTGGGTTAAAATTTCAATAAATTTGAATCCGATGTGTAATCCATTGTAGGGAAATTTTCACATTACATGTGCCTTTGTACGAAACTCCAGATTGCTTGGACTCCTGTGGACTTGACTGCGTTCTGTCAGTGAAGTGTTGCCGTACAAAGGTAAATGTGATCACACCTGTGACAGTTTCAAGAACACTGATCTGTGTGGTTGAGCAGCATGAGTTTGAGGCTGGACTACCAGTTAGTCTGAATAGTGGCAGATAGGGGACTGTTCGGGAAACCTGTGTGAAAACTTTTTATTTATTTTTGCTATTTATCAGTAATAGCAAACAAATTACACACTTCACCATTAAAGCAAGAACACAATAAAACAGAGGCATTTGACTTTAGTATGCTTTACCTGACTGTTGTGCCTGACGAAGATCTCTGATCAGTTTAACATTGAAAATAAAGAGTTCTGACTTTTTTTGACATATACTGTATATATATATATATATATATATATATATATGTGTGTGTGTGTGTGTGTGTGTGTGTGTGTGTGTCAAAAAAGTAGATATATTTCAAAGAAGTTTATATATTAGTTTATATATCATTTTATAATTACATCATAATTGTACAGTCTAACTTATTTTATTAAAAAGGTATATAATTACAATTATATTAAAAGGAGAGTTCACCCCAGTTTTATCATCTAGTAAAATAGCCAGTAAAATAACTTTAGATGTGCATATTTATATGATGTGTGGTGCGGTTGAATCATATTGTGATTTCTGAGACACAGTCTGCGTGTTCACACTTTATTTGTCATCTCAATAGCTCTCTCTCTCTCTCTCTCTCTCTCTCTCTCTCTCTCTCTCTCTCTCTCTCTCTCTCTCTCTCTCTCTCTCTCTCTCTCTCTCTCTCTCTCTCTCTCTCTCTCTCTCTCTCTCTCTCTCTCTCTCTCTCTCTCTCTCTCTCTCTCTCTCTCTCTCTCTCTCTCTCTCTCTCTCTCTCTCTCTCTCTCTCTCTCTCTCTCTCTCTCTCTCGGTTCTGTCAGTGACCTGCCAGCAGCATGTAGGAGGATCTCTTTAAGCGAGTACGGTTCACCTCCTCATCCTCTGCTAGACAGTCGACTGTGAGAACCGCAACAATGTAGCCGCCGCTTTTTTCGGCACCACATTATTATCCTTCAGGATAGACAGTTAACCGAGATGTGGGGCCACTGTGTGGCCATTAAGACACCCACCGAGAACACACACACACACACACACACAATGAAATTACCTATTTTTTATTATTTTTATTATTATTATTCAACATTAATGCATGCAAATAAACATGCCATAAAGACATTCCCATCTAAATGTTAATGCAGTCTATAAAACATCAAGCCACTCATTTAGTTTGTTTCTTTGCTTTTAGTTTTGTAGTCTTTGTGACGATGTATGAATGACGTTCTGCTTGTCTGCGGGACTCTTAACAGTAGCATAGAGCAACTTTGTGTTCTTTTATTTTGCTGATTTAATTCAAACGTCCAATTTTGTGTCAATTTTGAATCTGAAATAAATTGTGCTCACTGACTTTGAACAACAAGGACAACAGGTCAAGATTTATTTCATGTTGATCACTTCAAACAAACAAAAGAAATAAAATGCTACATCTGAGCACACAGCACATTCTGCATGTGTTTGTTACCACATCTGTGTGTATTTATGTGTGTGTGTGTGTGTGAGGCAGAGGGCAGCTCCAGCGCACGGTTCCGGACCATTAACAGTGATTAATAGGTTTACATGCTTTCCCATGATCTCCACTGACTTGTGGACTGGAGCGCTCACCTATGAGCCAGAGAAGAGACTGACCACTGCCTCTCCGTAAACCAGACATTACTCCCAAAATAAAGGTGCTTGAGACGAACACCATAATCAGTGTTCGCTCACTTATAAGGCAGAAAAGACTGCATTTGCAAACACACTGCAAAATGCATTTGGTAACACTTTAGTTTAAGGACCAATTCTCACTATTAACTAGTTGCTTATTAGCATGCATATTACTGGCATATTGGCTGTTTATTAGCACTTATAAAGCACATATTAATGTCTTATTCTGCATGATCATATTTCAGAATCTGTAATCAACCCCATACCTAAACATAACAACTACCTTACTAACTAATAAACGGCAGATTAGGAGTTTATTGAGGCAAAAGTCTGAATTAATAGTTAATAGTTAATAGTGAGAATTGGTCCCGAAGGCATTTTATACCTTTAGAGTTTGCTACATTTTTTTTTTAAATATAAGTCTTATTAAATGAGATGAATACAATGGTTAACTGTTTATTTGTATTAAAAATAGTATATGAGTAAATACAGTTTTAATGCATGTACCTATTAATATTATTTATTGAGTTATTTTAACTTTTAAACAATCAATATCATTTCATAGGCATGAATCTTTCATAAGAAATGATTTACTTAATGTTTGTGTTGTTATTAACACTAAAATGTAAACCTTATTTAACACTTTAAACTCTGCATAGTTTTAAAATTTTAATCTAAACATTGTCATTTTAACATTCATATATTTATTTAATCTCTAAACACTTAAAAACATGTTGTTTTTATAAACAAACAATTACTTGATGTAAACCTTTACATAATATATATATAAGAATATTATATTGGAGAGAAAATCAAATCAAATCAAATGATATATAATTCTCCATATATTAAATTAATGATTTTCATAAAAAAAAAAAAAAAAAAAAAAAAAGAAATCAGAAAAATGCCTAATTTTCTGTCTAATAATAAATATATGTATCAGTTTATTAATGACACTACCAAGCTGTTTTTGACACAAATATTCAGCTTTTGATTCAGTTGTTGTCTAACTCGAGTCCCATTTGGCTTGACTTACAGGACCTGTCCTAGTTCAGTGTGAAAGACTGTCGGAGCTGTCGTTTTCAGCGTGTTTTCTCTGCAAACACCTCCTGAACAAGCTCTCTACCCTTCACCGAGCCGAGACCATGGACCCACCTCAGATGTTTCTTTATAAATGATCTCTCTAATCTGCTGGAGATCACAATACTCCAGCGTATTTACACTTGCAGCAGCACACAGGCTGTTCTCTCCTGCACAAATATACAGCACTTCCATTAAGAAATAATACCATTTAGAAAGAGCGGGGTGTTTTATCCGCTCTTGTTGGGGAAATATGCTCTCTAATCCTCCACGATAAGAACCATCTGTGTAAATGTGGCTCTGGTGGGACGGGACAGTCACGGTGAGTGAGGAGCGCAGATTTTCAAAATAATTCACTTCAGAAGACATAATTATTATTTACCATCTGATTCATTTTATAGCATAAATATGCATTTCTTAGTACATATTTGAATGTAAAACATGCTATTATGTCAGTGGTCATGTTCAAAATATGATCTCGGTCAACAATGTCTCCACTGTAACGTTGTGTTGTCAAGACAAATATGATTTCTAATAATTCATGGCACATTTACCTGTACTAAATCCAGATTCAGACACATGAATCCAGTGATACGGATCATTACTGCTGGCGTCAGGACAATCCACATGTATTACAGAGGATCCGCTTACTAAACAAGTAATCATGAGACAAAAGTAAATAAATGAAGGAGTTATTAAGTGTCACGGGGGATTTTTCTTTCACTGTGGCTCGTCTGAAGGCTGACGGACTCTCGAAGCGTCTGTCCGCACTCGGGCCTCACATGAAGACTCAAACACGTGTTGAACCCTGTTCCGCTTTTGTTGAAATTTGATGTTCCCACATAATACGCATATAAATATGCACAAAGCTTCAGAGGTTTCTTAATTTCCTGTGTGGGCCACACACAACTGCAGAGATTCCTGGGCTTCGAGCGATATTACTAAACCTGAGAAACTGTAATCTGCAATAATATGGCTTTCTTTTTCTTCTTCTGTGCAAATTCCTCGAACAAAGCTACATTCTCTCTTATGCTGTACTGAAGTGAACGTGTTTTAATGGGGGTGAACTGTTTTCTTTGTCAGTGGCTATTTTTGGAAAAGCATACTAACATACACTCTTTGCAGTATGCATGCATTTTTTATAGTACAATAATCTACTAGATTTTCTGAAATGTACATTAGAGCAAGAACACACTGTACAGAAGACTGAACGCCACGGTACACTTCTCCATCCATTTCCAGTGTAAGGAATGAACCACAAATAATTACCACTACCCCCCCCCCTCTCCATTTTTACCTCAAATATCTACTTTGATTAGACTGCCTACAAAAAAACTGAATTCAAGTTTTTTTTTTAAATCAAAATTAGCGCCACATAATCATGCAACATGATGTGGTCATGTAACAACAATGTAGCATACAAATGTTTGAAATGTAAAAAGCATTGCACTGTAATTTATATATTACTTTATATTATTTATATACTGAAAAAAATGGTGTAGAAGCATTTTTTACTCAGAAATTGGTAGTGAATTTCACAAACAATTACAAAGAAACGTCAAGTTACATTGAATTAAATGTGACATTGTTAAGTAGAAAGACTACAACAGTATTTTCTTTTAAAGTGTACTCCAATGATCTTTTATTTACAACTTTAATAAAAAAATATACACACACATACACACATTTTTATTATTACAGTGTATTTACATATATCCTCATAGCCAGTACAGCAACCTCAATAAACTATTACAAATGATACATTCAATGAACAAGCATCTTCACAAACTTCTGTAACACATTTCTAGATAATTATTAGATGCTTTATAAATTCTTAAAATCACTTAAATTCTAAACAATAAACAAAGTATGTTACATACTTATTTGCCACAATTTTTTGAACTAACAGGCTAATAAACATTTATATATTTATTTATTTAAATATTATATATATATTTTTTTTTTTTCTTTTTGGACATTGACAGCAGAAAGGGAACAAGAAATTATTGGGAAGAAATGGGGAACACACACACACACACACACACACACACACACACACACACACAAATCACTGCACCATGGTCCCAACAACAAATATGCATTTATATAAATGCACTACTTCTTTCTGTTTATCAGAAAGACAATCTGTCCAGGAATTAAAATAGAACATAGCTAAATTAATCCTTAAGAAATACAAAACAGGAAAGAAAAACAAGGCGAAAAACTTTGTTCGCTCAGTCACAAGACAGTCGATCACATCTCAGACCAGAAGAAGAAACCACGGCCTGAAACCCAAACCTGCTCCCTGAATGGCCAAAGGTAGAAGCATCTGAAGAACGTGCTGAGATGTTAAAAACAGATGGAAGGACCATGGAAGCTCCGCAGCGTCACGGCCACCTGATCTGCCCCGTACCCACAGCAGAGCTCCACAGCCCAAAAACAGTGCGCTTATTGTCCACGAGAAGGACGAACTGCTGTTTCTTAACCTTCCAGATCCTGAGCTGCTATATAAAGCTCTCCTGGGTCACACTTGGATTCTTAATGTAGTTTTAATGCTTTGACCCCGTACCCTTTAGTGGTCCCTGTGCAATTGTATTATGAACAAGGAGGGTACAGTACGCTGGATATACAGCCGGGTGGAAGTGTGCGGTTTCAGGGACGGGACCAGACTATTAATGCATATTGGAACAGGAAACATCATTTAGCTTATTCATAAATATCTGCATGACCTAAGGTGCTCATTTCTTCTTGTAAAACTGCAGGATGTTGAGAAACAACTGCTTTCTGTCAGCCCACCTCCCTGAACGGTGCATAAATGCCACGAAACCCAGCGACTTCTGATCTCACGGTTGAGATCGCTTGATGTGGGACGTTACATTTTCACCCCACAAAACAGGGCTTCTTTCTAGGCCACCACCTCCAGATCTCGGGCGGCTCTTGGACTTCAAAGTCTGTCCGCGGCCTGCGCTTCCCCGCGGGTTTGGTGGGAGGAACAGACCGGGTCTTTTTCTGGAGGTGCCACAGGACGCAGTCAGGCATCCACACCTGTGTTTGCTTCCCTCCACACTAATTAAACCGCTGATGCCATTTCATTTGCAGCACACTGGCTGCATTTATAAGAACTACAAGACGTCAACGAAAGTCTTCAATGCACTTTGGAGTTTGAGAGGGTCTAGCTACTCAGTGCACATCTTATTGAGCAACAAAAATGAGTCAATAGTAATTAAATCAATCAATAACTATATATATATTTTTGTACTTTTCATAGGATCTGCTTACACCCCACTGATGGATTTGTTTTTTTGCAAAACTCAAAATCTAAAAAAAAAAGGTTCCTATTCATACAATTTCCACCAGTTTCCAGCTGAAATGAACAATAGTTGCAGCAAAACACCAATTACTTTTATTCCTTTTTACACAAATTATGATTACAGGAGAAGACTATCATTAAAAAAAAACTTTTACACAATACTATGTAAAAACCTCAAAACACTAATACTGTAGAGCATGATTTGTAAATTAATACAGTTTGACATTTGCATGACATAACCAAATTCATATGTATGGCTTTTCTGACATAGTAAACTTGCTCGGTAGCGCACCTGGTACAGCATTGCACTTGGGATATGGAGCATTTGGGTACAAGTCCCATTAAACATGAGCCATAATAAAGACTTTAAAAATTAAATTAAGACTTGAAGAAACCTGATCTACAGACTTGAAGAAATCTAAAATGGCATTGTTGCTTGGGTTGCTTTGTTTTTATTTCATCTTTGCTTTTGATAACACTATTAGTTAGCTTTAGTGCTGGCGGTACTTTAATTTCAAACATGTTAGAAAAATAACTTTTTAGTGGCACTCGCTGGACATTTAATTTCTGTGCTGCAGTGACATATACAACAACTAACGTAAATTTTTTTTTACCAGATTCACATTCATCTGTTTCAGATAGAACTGAACTTGGTTTTAGCACCACTCACTGGAAATTTCACTTTAAAAGTCATGTGAAACATACAAGAAAACAACGCAAAATGCAAATAAATCCCATTTAATGTTCTTAATGTGACATATTTCTACCTGAAACAGGTTTTTCAACAAGAAAAAAAAAAGGAAGATGGAACCTGATTTTATCCATGAAGTGATTGGAGGGTGAAAAGTGTCTTCTACAAAATTCACTAAATATTAATTTAGAAGTTGCTAGTAAATATCAAAAAAAAAATACAAAGTAACACATGCATTAAGCGTGAAGTAGAAAATGGAAATAGTATTTTCTTGTAAAACATATTTCAGTAATCTTTGTTTTACCTCCAACTTTAAAAATGAATTTTTACTGTGTATTGTGGTTAAATGTGAGGAGCTGCAAACACCAGGATTTGATAATGTCAGCAGGAAAATAAATTTGCTCGAAGGGATGTCAGATTACAATTTATTTTTTTATTATTATTATTTTTTTTTCTACAATTATTAGTAGGAACATCATGTTTTCCCCACTGATGACACACAATGTGCAGAACAGCCCATCTGCTGGTGTTTGTGTGGAAATGTAATTAAGTGTGTATAGTGAATCACAGATCTGGAAAACATGGTGGTGAAACAGTTTCTCCACTCAGAAATTGCTAGTGAATCTCACAAACAATGGCAAAGAAATGCCGAGCAACTAAATTAAACATGACACTTGTATTGAAACAGTATTTTCTTATAAAACATACTCTGATAATCTTTCAAATTTAGAAAAACCTTTATTTTTTTATGGTGTGTAATGTTTAACCATGTTGTGTATGTTACGGGATGAACAATAGCAGCATGTTCTAAAGCATAACCCCCTTTTAAATACAGTATATATTGCAATACATTAACGGAAGTGGTCCCACTTTATATTAGGTGGCCTTAACTACGGTGTACTTACATTTAAATTAATCATTTCTTACAGTGCACTTATTGTGTACATACATGTTTTTACATTGTAATTATATTTTTTAAATACCTGCATGTTACATCTGTAATTAATTTCTGTAATTACATTTATAGTTACACTGTTGACCCATCCCTTACTCTTTAACCCACCCTTAAACCTACCCATACCACCAATCCTGTCCCTAACCTCACCCGTATCCCACCTCAATAACAGCAAGTGTTTGCAATATTATATGAACACAATAAGTGCATTGTACTTATTTTTAGTTGTAAGTACATAGCAGTTAAGGTCACCTAATATAAAGTGGGGCCACAGAAGTTGTTTTTTTTGCATTAGAAGATGCATTAAATATGTTTAAAGACATCATAGTAATTTTTTATGGATTTCCCGCAGCTTTAACACTGTAAAAGAGTCACACGTCTTTGTAAATGTGTAGACGTGATGAATTCCGTCATGGCAAAGTTCAGCAATTAGCCTTCCATGTAAAGAGGCTTGAGCCCTCCACCGTAAATGTGTTGGATTTATGGATTGGCTCCAGCAGCCCGACTGCTTCAAAGCCAGAACATCTCGCTGGGAGTTCACAGATCTGCTGAAGCTCACAAACCTGTGCTGACACACGACGGGCTGTAAATCTGGGGAAACAGAGGAGCCCAGGGTGTGATGGGAGAGAAGGGCCGCTCCTCCTCAAACTGGAGGCCCATATCTCTTCATTGACATTCCTGATAAGCGCACCTTTGTTTTGATAACTCAACTTAAATGTTTTGATCTGCACTTCAGGCAGCTCACCACACACTCATGACTCGCAGCGGATCCTAATCTATTACTTTCTCCTGCTCAACTCTTGCACCCTGTCAATATTTAGCTGCACGTCATTGGGGTGTTTAGCTACTGTCTTTGACTAGTTAAGAAGTTGATCTATTAATGACGGTTTAATCATTGAGCGAATCATCATTTTACTCAATGCAGTTTGGTAGCTAATATTGCTAGAATTCTGTAGATCTATCAAAATAAGGAATTTGCAACAAATTTTGATAACCTTAAACATCACAACCAGGTCAACCATTGCATTATTACTATCTGTTTCAAAGGTGCAGTAAGTGATTTCTGGGAAACACTGTTAATATTTTAAAACATACACAGGACTACCCAAAAAAAACATATGGAATTTAAATATGAAACGTATTTGAAGGGGTAATTTTGATGCAAAATTCACTTTTCAAGTTGTTTGAACATAAATGTGTGTTGGAAGTGAGTGTACACATCCATCCTGATACAAATCCACCCAGTGATTTTGTTTCAAATCCCTATTTTAAAATCCCCTTTCTGAAATCATTTATGTTCTGTGTGTTCCTGTGGCTCAGAGAGCATTGCTGTCAGAGCAAAAGGTTGTGGGTTCCCCAGGGAACACACATCCCACGATAGTTGATTGCAAGACCATCTTACCTTAGACCCGCCCTGAGTGAGCTGAGAGCTGTCCGCCATTCCTATAATGTAAAAATCCACCCAGTCGACTCCGGTGCAGGGGAAGACAAGATGTCTGAGAGCTGTCCGCCATTGTGTCGACTCCGGTGCAGGGGAAGACGATTGAGGTTTTTTGTTGTTGGATGTAATAATGAATATAGCATTCGTCATTTACTAATGACATCTGAGCCGCTGAAGACGCAGAGGATTAACGTTACTTTCACTTTGAAGTGAATGCGCCGATCCCGATCTGCCTAAATGTGTTCGCGCGAATCATTCGTGATCCAGCTTCATCTACAGAAGAAGTGAGTATAAGGGTTTTTTATGAATCTTTGCAAATCGCCTTTCCTAATAATGTACTAGTTAGCCAGTTTCGCGGCTAAAGTAAACAGTACTGCTCATCACCCCATGGAAGAGAGGGGCGGGGTCAGCAGAGCTCATTAGCATTTAAAGGGACATGGACTATAATGGCTTGCTAAACACAGAGCTGATTTTGGCAGGTTTAAAAATATATTTTTTAAACTACCATTGAGAAGTTTTAACCAAAGTATGTTATAGACTTTTAATTAAGACCCTAAAAATCATATCAACTTGTGCAAAATGGGCATCCAATGACCCCTTTAAACTTAATATGAAATGCATGATGAAAATGTATACGTTCACTCGAACTTTCCTGCCATATCTAGCTTTAAGATGAACCGCAAAGACTCCTCATTCAGTTCACATGTACCCTTCGCTAACAGGCTTGTAAAATGAATGAACCCTTCATAAAGGGATTCAGATGTTCACTTTCGTGTGTTCACTTCCCGACGTGCCCTCCAAGGATGCAAAAAAAACATTTGGAACACAGGAAACGTGCATTGTGCATTTTGCAGTAGCAAGTTTTTGTGACTTTAAGAAATAGATTGCCTTTACTCTTTCCGTTTGCCCTTTTTTAATTACTTTAAAGCTAGAGTATAGCCTTCCTGATATCGTTCGGGGTTCAGACACACTCTGTTTAAATCTAGATTAAAGACACATCTCTTTAGCCAATGCAATGTATCTCATAACCTTGTACTCCAGTTATATCTGATCAAATGCACATTGTCATTCCTTTACTTGGATTGAACACAGCAGCTTCGCTATTTTTCTCTATTTGCTTCTCTGTTTCTCCCACAGGATGGGCATCCCGAGGTAACTAGGAATTACACAAGCTTCAGTCTGGAACCTGAGAAGAGATGATGCCGACCCCTCAGAGGACCTCAGATGATGCTAACCCTGGAACAACATAACTAACAAATGTTGATATAAATGTGATCTCAACATATACTCATTGCTGTTGATAGTGTTCACCATCTATTTGAATACGTCATTAACTAACTGCATGGATTTTACTGTACATTTCTGCCATATGGACATCACTCTTACATAGTCACCAAAGCTACTCCTAAATATGAATGTAGAAACTTAAATTTTCTGTGAAGCTGCTTTACAACGATTTGTATTGTGAAAAGCGCTATACAAATAAACGTCAATTGAATTGAATGGAGTATTCAGCTTCTTTGTTACTAGTGTCACAGAGTGGAGCTACACAAATAAAACATGTTTTCAAACAACTTAGCGCGTCACGTTTCCCTCAAGACAAACATCACTAACACAGCTCGTACAGGTCTATAACATTAAAGGCACGTATCAACATATAAAAGTAGGGCACTTTCAGTAAAAGCTCCAACATATTAGCAATACTTTTAACTTTAAGTGTAGCTTACCTGTCAAGAAGAAACTCGGCAAGTTTGTCGTATCGATTGAAACCCAAACAATCCATCATCTTCCTCCATCTTGTAAAACACTTCCAGTGTTTATCCTTGTTCATCCCCGTCGTCTGTCTCTGTGTATTTTGGCTTGCACTTCTCTTAACGAATCTGAATTTGTTTTTCCACACAGTCTAAACACCCTCTGGTTCAGCTGCTGCTGTAGCCACGCCCCCAAACTCTCGCTATTGGCTGCGTGAAGGTATGCAAGGTTGACAGGCAGGTAGGACATCCAATCATTGCATTCGAACCTTCTGTGAATGAAGTGAACTGACAGCCTATCAGTAGCAGAAAATGAAATGAAATTAATTTAAATAAATAAATAAATATGTACTGATTGTCATTTTTTGAACATTAAAAAAGGACACATCTACATTCTTTTTTCCTCTGAAATTGACACATTTGGGCTTTCAAGTAGTCCCACACACAGCCTGAAAGAGAGCATAAGAACAGTGAAGAATTGAAAGCTGCTGATGTTTGTTTAAGTCTCTGAAGTGGAGGCAGACGTGCTGATCATACATCTGCTCACTAATCACGTGCATCAACAAATCCACATCAGCAGAGCTTCACAGCTTTAAACAATTAGCTCAACTTATCATTTTTAACACTAAATCACATCTGCAAACTGCAACACATGAGTTAATTTAAGGATTATTAAAAGCAAATTATTGCTTTTAACTTATAACTTACAAACCAATAACTTACAAACGAACGAGCTAACGAACAAATAAATAAATAATGTTTGTCTGTAATGTTTTATAAAAATGTAGTAACTTTCTCTGTGTCACTGAAATTACTTTCCTTTTTAGTTGATATCATCATTCCCTCAGTTTTAAAACCTTTTCACTCCAATCAAGCATAAACATAATTATCTATGGAAATATGCCACACTGCGGAAGTAAACACTGTTTCAAGTTTACTTTAAGCAAACACTCAAGATTTGTGTGCAATGTGCAATTAAAGGCATGGACAATTAGACTGAAATTCTTCAAAGTACGGTAATAAAAAGCATTAAAACCTAATAAACCTTTATCACTCTTTACATAATGTAGACACATGTGAATTACACTGGCTTTTTATAATTAACCAAACATTATTTCACAACTAAAACAATTACAGTATTTTAGACATGACATATGATGCACATTTAGGACTAAATATCTCAGCAAAGCTCTCTGATGTTTTTCTGCTGTATTGTTCTGCTCACGAATTATCAAAACTGCATTATGAAATATAAAACTGCCTAAAGTAAGATGGAAGATGATTAACCCAGTGGTATTCCAGTAAGTGTCCTCTGTCAGGATATTATTACATCCCTGCACTCAGTCGAGCAGAACGTGAGCAGAGGGTGACAGCGCTTCTGGACGGACGCAGGAGGGATTTTCACTGGATGTGGATTCTGGACGTTCATGACTGAGCTCTGAACTGGAGAGTTATGTAGGAATTAAGTAGTAAGTGATCTGATAGATAGATTAATAGCAGTGAATATGGTGTGGATGAGAATGTGTTTGATTACTATGTTCCTACAGTCTCCATTGATATTCTTTACACGCATAATAATCTCTTCACCCTTGATATGACTGGTAATAGAAACTGAAGAGCCTCTTGTCCAACTAAGCTCAGCAGCAAGAGCCGTTTGAAGAAACTCAGAGATGTTCTTCACAGAAAGATGGCCGTTTTGAGAGCTGTCAGACATCAAACACAGAGGAGGTCCTGTCCCTACCATTATATT
Source organism: Schizothorax lantsangensis (assembly GCA_027422415.1). Lineage (NCBI taxonomy): Eukaryota > Metazoa > Chordata > Actinopteri > Cypriniformes > Cyprinidae > Schizothorax > Schizothorax lantsangensis. Next base: position 3,417,491 of record CM049845.1, read on the forward strand.
CTCTGCTTATTCATGAATAACACAAAATCCAGACAGCCTTCAATCACTAGTGAAATCTGCAACTAACTTCATGTTTGATCGGGACCGTGGGACTGAACATCTACTGGTAACGAGTGACATGATGAGAGTAGATGTCCAGCATCATTTATTCGTCAGGAGTGAAATCAGACCGAGAGGAGCAGGGAATGAGCTGAATGCAGATTGCAGGAGTTTAAATAGCTCCCTCTGAAATTGGGCACTTTACACTCTGGCAGTCACCCAGCAGAATAAATCACGGCCCGTCTGGAGGGGCATAATATCTGAAGCAGCGGGCCACGTGAAACACTCACTTCCCTGGGAACCGTCTTTGCCCTGACATTTGGAAACGAGCCGGAAACGGAGATGGCAGGGTCGATGTTTGTCAGCGGATGACGTTCACTTCTCTTTATCAGTTCCCACAGACGCTCTGCACCAAAATATTGATGTATGCCTGAAGCTGTTTTGCCATATACTGAATTAGTAATTGTGAAATGCATTTCAAAATGTATTTTAGTTGTGATAAGTTATACACCTCCAGATCATACTTTAACAACTTCTACCCAATCTAACCAACAACTTAGTTTAGGTATTCCTGATGATTCTATTCAATTTTATCAAATTGACTCAAATAAAAAGGTAATTTATCAATGTCGCCACATGAAGAACATTTTAAACGGTTCATTTAAGTGAAAACATAGTATTTCAGAAAGTGCAGCATTTATTGCAGCGCTCATATGGGTGATGTGAAGTCGAATATGACTTACTGTCTGGTTCTGAAACAGGTATTGTGTACATTTAACGAGAAACCTTTTTATGTTTTTCCTGTTCAATTGAAAGAGCAATGGTGTTTTAGGAGAAAATTACATCCAACGGCCCTTTAGCTCCATTATACTGTACTCTGTCACAGAGCAGATTATGAGTGAGGGGCTAAATATTAGAAAATGTTGGTTTACAAAAAAATAAAATAATAATAATAATAACACTAATAATAAAAATAATAATAATAAAAACATACAGCACTGCATAACATACAGCACTGAAACAAAGGAGTATGAGCATAACTGGCTGACCAAATATGGTTCAAATGAGTCAGACCACAAATGTAATATTATTTTTTTAATTTAAGTCTGTTTCCAATATCAAAAACAATTTGCATATACAGTATAACACGTGCAGTTATAGCATACAATGTGAATATCATTATGACTCAAAGGCAAATGAAGGGTTAACAGGCTTTAGTGTTAACAATATATATATATATATGGTTTTGATTGCTTCTCCACGTTTGTGGAGTGAGGAAATCCATCAAGTCCATGATGCCTATAAAATACTAATACAATTAATAAGACAAAGAATAATTCAACAAATGACTATACATTCATGCATGATCACTTGATGACTGAAATTAATTCATCAGATGAAATGTGTACTCCCGCATATGTCACAGATGTAGTGCAGAGATGCAAAGACCCAAGGTACTTTATTTAAATTCACCAACATAAACACAGTAGATCGCAGGAGAAATACTTCTTCACTACTATTAGACCTTCAATACCAGAACCCCGACTAAGGAGAGACTGAGGGCTTAAATAGAGAAACCAAACAAGAACTAAACAAGCAACACCTGAACTGAGTACTCAGTCAATTAGTACCTATAGAAACTAAACAGGCAATGAACAGAGGAGAGCATGAACTAATTATCAGTCTAGAGAACTGCTCAGAGTACAAAACAGAAAACAAGACAAGAAAAGATCAAAAACAGAACCAAACGAGCACAAACCAACTCAGAATGTGACAGAATAGAGCAATACTCTTGATTTTATTATCACAGTGATTTGGTCTTATAGTTATGAAATGAAGATCATCACTTCTTTACCAAGTTAAAACATCTTGTTTGTTTGCCTTTAGATATTTGTAATGCCTGCCATTTAACTACTGTAAACTATGTTTTGTATTTAAAGTATGTAATATGATGATGTTCAAGGAATGTTTTATTTTTTTATTTATATATTTTTAATAATTTTTTTTTTTTTTTTTTTTGTGAGAACAAAATAATGACAATAAGTGTTAAGTTAGTGAGTGTGAAAAAATCGTCTATGGATTTTCATGACTATCTTTTGAGAATGTGCTTATACTATTTTCCCTTTACATGAACTGTCAAATTCACAGTACATATTTATTGAGACATTTTTATTCTTCCATCTCCAGAGGCGGACAGTAGTGAAGTATTTTTACTCTGCTGTAAAAGTATTTTTTAAGTGTCAGTACTTTATCAGAGTGTTTTTCTTCAGACAACTTTACTTCACTACATTCCAAAGCATAATGTTGTACTTTTTACTGCACTACGTTTCATATTAAATATCATTTAATACTTAAATGCATTAGAAATCTATTACTTTCTTACTTTTACTCAAGTAAAAGTAATTCAAAGATGTACTTGAGTACAAGAAAGTACTACATTTTTTAATGTTCTTAAGTATTAAAGGTAAAACAAACAACAACTTTTATTTATGAAATGCAGTGCAGTAAAAAGTATGATATTATGCTTTGGGATGTAGTGAAGTAAAGTTTTCCAAAGAAAAACACTCTGATAAACTACAGATACTTTTTAAATTTAGAGTAAAGTAAAAATACTTCACTACTGTCCGCCACAATACTGTGACAAAAAGCTACTTCTTGAAAAAAAAAAAAAAAAAAAAACAGTTTGAAATATTTTTTTATTTTTCAGTTATTTTTCATTGATTTACCAGCTCAAAGGTCTAGTTTCAAATAGTTTGTTTGCCTTTAAACATTCGTGATGCTTAAACTATTACAATCTGTGTTTTGTATTTAAATGATGTAATACAGTGATACTCAATGAATGTTTAATTATGAGATCAAGCTCAATGATGCTGTTCAGACAGAAGTGCATGTTAGCGAGTCTGGAGAATCTGCTTTGAACTTTCTTGACTTTTCTTTTTTGTTTAGGCTCCCAGTGTTAGTTAGTTAGTAGCCGGTCTGTCTGTTAGTTAGTTGTTGTGTGTGAGCGGTGAGGAGAGCAGAGAGTGTTGTCTGAGGCTCTGAGCTGATGAAATGAAATCCTCCGGCTGCTAGAACGAATCGATCGGAGCGGGTGTCTGTGAGAGACGTCTGCCAGCCTCCTTCACCTTCACTGGAGCCGCGGGGCCTGGCTCAATCTGAGCGTGACGTCCTCCTCCTCTCACAGTGTCAGTGTCATGACTGTACATTAGATAACAGAATAATACACTGTAAAATTTACGGTAAAAAAATAAAATAAAAACGGCAGCTGTGGTTGCCAGAATTGTACTGTAAAAAAATACGGTAGCAACATTTTAGGTTTTATGCAAATAATGCAATAAACATTAATTTAACAACATTAGATGTAACATACAGCCCTATTGTACACAACTGATTGATTCAGCAATATTAAATACTATTTTTGGGTTACACTTTATTTTACAGTGTCCTTATTACACATTTACATGGTCAAGGTTAGGATTAGGGTTTAGTGTAAGGTTATTGCATGTAATTATGTATAATTTACTGTTATTACTATAGTAAGTACATATGTAACAAGGAGACTTAAAGTGTTTAACAAGTAAAGTAGACTTTATTTAACAAGTAAAATAAAGTGTTGCCTATTTTTGACTTAAATAAATCCGGTTAACTTAGACGTTTAAATAGATTTTCCTAAAGATAATCTGGCTACAAACATAACTATCTGTGAATGTTCATTTCTGTCTTTTTTTTTGTTGCTATGATTATTAGCCTAATGTCTCCTCTGCTGCACTTGCAGCATCGCTATATATAATTCTATGATATAAATGAGCTCAAAGTCCCTGCAGTGCATTGATGTCACACATGGCTCATCATGAGATGTTTGATATCGTTCATATTCTGTGCTGTGAGTGTTGAGTCTCAGTCGCTTGAGTTCCAGCTGCTGCTGTGATCTCACACTAACCCTGTTGTTTATATCGGGACACAATTAAGTTGGGGCCGAGCCGAGAGTCCCAGAGAGAGCATCAGGAGTGCAGGACAGAGACTCAGGTTTCAGCAGCTCCTCTCGCTCTCCTCTGCACATTACTGAGCTTATTAAACACCCATACACAATTAAACAACTGTCTTTACTTTTCCTCAAGACTATTTACAGTAGCAAAGAGGCAAACACAGAAAGATTGCTGTAATACAATTATTTTTGGTAAGAAACAGGCTACATATGTATCTGTGCTGTATATATATATATGTGTATGTATGTATATACATATATATATATATATATATATATATATATATATATATATATATATATATATATACATTATTAAATCTAGTTTTGATCTTTAGTAGACTATTCCATCCACATTTGAATTTGGCTTAAATGTTAGCTAATTTGAAATATGTATTTTGGTAAATGAAGATTGAAACTAAATACATTTTCAATTAAAAAAAAAGTTTATTTTCAGCATATTCTCAAGCAATTCAACATTTCTGTTCAAGTTTCCTTACAGTTCAAAGCTGATTTTTCAAATGTCAATGACATGAAGAATAAAATTAATAGTGATATTCTCTCCAGATGCACATTTTATTGAAAGCCAGCAATGAAATTATTGAGCGAGTTTTTGATTATTTCTCATCCTGCAGAGATAATAACCCTGAATACATCTGTCGAAGCCCTCTAGTGGGCCGATTATAAGTGAACACTCAGCCACTTCATGTATTTTAACAATAACTCAAATATGGTATATATTAACCCCCTTAATTTACATGCACCATGAACAAAATACACATTTACACAAAACATCATATGATAGGTTTCATAACAATACGTAATTAAAGAGTCAAAGATAAATGGTAATAGTGACCACGACAACAATACTTGAAAATGTTGGTAACACTTTATTTTAGGGTCTCTCAAATAGTTGCTTATTAGCATGCATATTACTAGAATATTAGCCATTTTTTAGTAGTAATTAAGCACATATTAATGCCTTATTCTACACAACCTTATTCTACATCCTTAATCATACCCAATACCTAAACTTAACAACTACCTTACTAACTATTAATAAGCAGCAAATTAGGAATTTATTGAGGGAAAAGTCGTAGTTAATAGTGAATAAGTGTTCCCTATTCTAAAGTGTTACCAAAATGGTTAAATGATAACTAATGGCTGTCATTATTTTACTTGTTTTTTTTGTTTTTGTAATAAATAAATGTATAAATAAATAAATAAACTTTAAAATACGTAAAAATAATCAACAAAAACAATCAAATCAGAGCCAAATTGTGTTGAGCTCCATCTACATGACAGACATTTTTCAAACATCCACAAGTCAACATATGAAGAGTTCATTTGCAAAAGCAGAAAACGTACTCGGTTACTGTCATAACCTCGGTTCCCTGAGATACTCCACTCGTACTGCGTCTTGATAAAGACGCATATGGCAAAAAGCCTTTTTTCTCCTGAACTGAAGTCTTATTCAATCACGCAGTGAAACTGCACGACTATTGGTTCATGTAGTGAGTAAAAAACGAACCAATGGGTCGGCAGTGGAGCTGCACGAGCCTATGGCGATGAAACCCGCCAGAATGGGCGGGGCCATCTGGCTATATAAGCGGCCGTTTCGCCATAGGATCCTCAGGTTACTTTGACTGAAGCGACGACTGAGTCGTGCAGCTACCTGGCACGGCAAAGTACGCAGTACTCGTTCCGTATCTCAGGGAACCGAGGTTACGACAGTAACCGAGTACATTCCCTGTCGATACTCCACTCGTACTGCGTCTTGATAAAGATGCATATGGGAACTCAATTCAGTCACGCCGTGCTAGGGTAGATGAACGACTGTATATACCTCCATAAGCATAAATGCCCATAGGGAAGTGAGTAGTATACGCCAGGCTAAAACGAGCTAAACTCATAGAGGTCATGCTCGGCCTGGGTGATCGTTCCATATGACTCCTGTATACTCAGTTCAAAACCGGAGTATGCAGGGTGCCAATCAGAGAGCCTGAGCGCATTGCGGTCAAGAAGTCTCTGACAGGATTGTTCCCACAGCGTATGCATACAAGCTCATCTAAGCAGAGAGGACTCTGGCCTGTAAGGCCGGTATGTCCAGGTTATAAAACCTAGCAAATGTGGATGGCGTGGCCCAGCCAGCCGCCGCACAAATCACTGTAATGGACACACCGCTAGACCACGCCCATGACGAGGCGATGCCTCTAGTCGAATGGGCTCGTACTCCAATGGGGCATTGTAGGCCCAAAGAAGAGTATGCCAGCATGACAGCATCCACTATCCACTTAGAGAGTCTCTGCTTCGTGACCGGATGCCCTTTGGCGCGGTTACCGAAGCTAACAAAGAGCTGTTCCGTAGGCCTAAAGGGGGCAGAACGCTCAAAGTAGATTCTCAGAGCTCTGACAGGGCATAACAAGGATAACTCCCGGTCCTCCTCAGATGGAGGAAGCGCGGAGAGTGTGATGACCTGAGCTCTGAACGGGGTTGAAAGTACCTTAGGTACGTAACCATGCCTTGGTTTCAGGACGACCTTGGAGTCGTTGGGTCTGAATTTCAGGCAGGCAGGGCTAATAGAGAGCGCCTGCAGGTCTCCAACTCGCTTAACCGACGCTAGTGCTAGTAGCAAAGCAGTTTTCAGTGAAAGTGACCGGAGGTTCGTAGACTGTAGCGGCTCAAAGTGAGGGCCCTTCAAGGCCCTCAGTACAGTGGGCAGATCCCATGTAGGGACAGTAAGGGACCGAGGTGGATTCAACCTCTTGTCTCCCTTCAGAAAACGGACAACTGAGTTGTCTCTGCCTACCGATTGGCCCGCTATAGGGGCATGAAAGGCCGCTATAGCTGCTACGAACACCCTGAGCGTGGAGTGAGAACGTCCTTTATCTAGCAGTTCCTGCAGAAAGGACAGAACCACCGCTAGCTCAGAGGTAGAGGGGTTTTCACCACGGTTGATGCACCAAGTGGAGAAAACAGGCCACTTAAGGGCGTAGAGGCGTCTCGTAGACGGGGCTCTAGCCTCAGAAATGGTGTTTAACACTCGCTCTGGGAGGCCGGTAGGCTCCCGTCGAGTGGCCAAAGGTGGAGAGCCCACAGCTCGGGTCGAGGGTGCCATATTGTTCCGTTCGCCTGAGAGAGGAGATCCCGTCTCAGGGGCACGGGCCAGGGGGCTACTGTCAGCAGCTGAGTCAGCTCTGACAACCAAGGTTGGTTCCTCCACAAGGGGACCACCAATAGCACCTTGTGACCCTGTTCCCTGACACGCCTGACGACCTGTGGAAGCAGGGTGATCGGGGGGAATGCATAAAGGAGGAGGTTGGGCCAGTCGTGGGCCAACGCGTCCCTGTCCTTTGAATAATAAGTTGGGCAGTGAGAGCTGTCTTTGGAGGCGAAAAGGTCTACTTCTGCCTTGCCAAAGGTCTTCCAGATCTTCTGAACCGTCTGCGGATGGAGCATCCACTCCTCCGAGGGGACATTGCTCCGAGATAACATATCCGCTCCTTGGTTCAATCTGCCCGGCAGGTGTGCTGCCCTCAGCGAGCGCATGTTGAGCTGAGCCCATTCCAGAAGGCGCTCTGCCAGAATGAAGAGGCGCTTCGAGGAGACACCTCCCTGGTGATTTATACAGGACACCACGGACATGTTGTCTGAGCGAATCAGCACATGGCGTCCTATTAGGTCTGGCAGGAAAAACTGGCAGGCTCGACAAACTGCTAGCATTTCCAAGCAGTTGATGTGGAAGACTTTCTCCGCCTTCGACCAATGGCCGAAGGTCGGTTTGCCTTCGCACAGCGCCCCCCAACCTGTGTTGGAGGCGTCTGTCGTGACAACTTTCCTGTTGTAGACCAACCCCATGGCCACGCCCTTCTTCATCCATCGTGGGTTCTTCCAGGGGGTCAGGGCTGTCACACAGGCCTGATTCACCCTGATGTGCAGGCATCCGTGACGCCATGCTTTGTGTGGAACCCGTGGTTTCAACCTGCGTTGAAGGGGCCGCATGCGGAGCAGGCCCAGCTGTAACACTGGCGATGCTGCGGCCATGAGGCCCAGCATTCTCTGAAACGCTTTGAGTGGGCGAGCGGTGTCGCTCTTGAAGGTGGCCGCGAGTTTCTGAATGGCCAGAGCGTTTTCTGGCGCTATCACAGCTCTCATGTGAGCTGAGTCCAGAACTGTTCCCAGGAACGACACTCGTCGGCTGGGAGACAGTGCGCTCTTGGCGAAATTGACCCTGAGACCCAGGCGCTCTAAGTGGCTGAGGAGGAGGGTTCTGTGCGAAAGTAGCTCCACCTCTGACTGGGCCAGAATGAGCCAGTCGTCGAGGTAGTTGAGAATGTGGATTCCCATCTGTCTTAGAGGGGAAAGAGCTGCGTCCATGCACTTCGTAAAAGTACGGGGGGCCAGAGACAGTCCAAAGGGTAGGACCGTGTACTGGTAAGCCACTCCCTCGAAGGCGAATCTCAAGAATCGTCTGTGATGGGGGGCTATCTGGATGTGAAAGTATGCGTCTTTCAGGTCCAGAGAACAGAACCAGTCCCCTGTGCAATCAGAGCCAGCGAGCGCGGCATCTGCATGGGATTTCCCCAAGCAGGAAACGCACTCGCTGTGACCGTCATCGGCGTGCCGGGGGGACCTGCACGAGCCGCAGTAAAGGCGCGGCATTAGAATGCTGATTTGCTCTTTTAGGTGTGTGCGTGAGATTCACCGGATGGCGGCAGCGAACGGGACTGGAACTGCTGCGATGCTGGGGCGCGAAGAAGGCGGATCAGCCGAGCAGATCGAGGTCGCTGGGTCCAGCTGCGAGGCGTGTCAACGGCGAGTAGGCTTCTGGGTCAGTGTAGACGAAGTCGTCGTCGCTGAAGGAGAAGAAATCTGAGGATCCTATGGCGAAACGGCCGCTTATATAGCCAGATAGCCCCGCCCATTCTAGCGGGATCTGGCAGGTTTCGTCGCCATAGGCTCGTGCAGCTCTGCTGCCGACCCATTGGTTCGTTTTTTACTCACTACACGAACCAATAGTCGTGCAGTTTCACTGCGTGATTGAATAAGACTTCAGTTCAGGAGAAAAAAGGCTTTTTCCCATATGCGTCTTTATCAAGACGCAGTACGAGTGGAGTATCGACAGGGAACCCAGTTTTTAACAGTTTTCAAAAATCATGTTTTTTCATTGTGCATTCCAATTAATCTCAATCAAACTGCAGCTGTGTTATTTTGATTAGGCTAAAAAAATAACTAAAAAATACAGCTAACTAACACCATAAAACACAATAAAAACATGATAACATAATAAAAAACATGATTTTTGAAAATCCGTTTTATCTGTTTTTGCAAATAAACTCTTCATATGAACACCCATCCAGAGGCCGGACAGGAAGCCGCTCCTGCACTTCCTGCGAAGCTGCCTTTGAGGGAGGCTTTCCTTCATTCCTCTCTCTCTCTCTCTCTCTCTTTGTGTTGTGGAGCCAGCGCTGAGTTCATGCTCTCCTCATGTGTGGTCCGGCGGCCCGGGGGAGCCATCCCACAATCCCCGGCACACGTGTGCAGGACTCACCGAACATCGGCTCATCTCCATCACACCACAATCACACATCACAAAAACCACTGCTTATACCATATGAAACATAAAAAACTAAATAAAGAGAAAGTTAAAAACATATTTTATGTTACATAGATGTATATAGTGTATGCCCTTCAGTGTAATTACTGTTTTAAAACAGGAAAGATCATTTTAGATTTCATTTCAGTGAGGAAAAGTGACGTTCACAACAACAATGCATTATTTCATTTAATATTTTATATTAATATTTTATTGGTAACACTTCTGGGCTAAAATATAATAATAATAATACTAATAATAACAATGAGTAATACTCCTGCAGCATTTATTATTGTAATAGTAGTTCATGTTAATCTCAACATTTACTGATACATTTTTTAATCAAAAGTTGTATAACATTAGTTAATGCACTGAACTAACATGAACATGAACATTTTATTTACTAACATTAACAGAGGTTAATAAATGCTGTAAAAATATATTGCTCACTTTTTATTTCATGTTAGTTGATGCATTAACTATTGTTAAAAAATATAACCTTATTGTAAAATGTTATTGATTTATTTTACAGCAAGTTGATTAAAAATTAAAGATGTATACAAATTTAAGTTATTAAGACCCCAGCGTAAAGCTGTGTGTGTTGATTTATTATATAATAAATATACAAAATTATATCCAGAAGTTAATTTAATCTGTCAAAATATCCCTTCTGTGACACTAAAGGCAATTTTACTCAAAAGGAGAAATTATTATTATTATTATTATTTAAATATATATATATTTTTTATTTATAGTTAAATTTACAAATTTAATGAAAAAGTCCAAAGTATGCCCTCATTTATGTATCTGTGTGTGTGTGTGTGTGTGTGTGTGTGTGTGTGTGTGTGTGTGTGTGTGTGTGTGTGTGTGTGTGTGTGTGTGTGTGTGTGTGTGTCTGTAATGTGTGTGTGTGTGTGTGTGTGTGTGTGTGTGTGTGTGTGTGTGTGTGTGTGTGTGTGTGTGTGATGTGTGTGTGTGTGTGTGTGTGTGTGTGTGTGTGTGTGTGTGTGTGTGTGTGTGGTGTGTGTGTGTGTGTGTGTGTGCGTGCGTGTGAGTTGAGCAGCAGGTGTGGGAGTCTGCAGGGGTCCTGAGAGCACAGGACAGGGTGAGGGGGCAAATTAGAAACATGTCTGTAATAATTTAAGACATGTTGACTTGTCTTTCATCTAATATCTCCATTCCTATTGACAGACATGACAGCAGTTCAGTGAACCAGGCAGGATTGTTATTATAATAGTAAGTACAAGTAACATGAGTAACAAGGATACGTTAAAATAAAGTGTTACCGTTAATAGTAATTAGTGCCTGCTCAACTTCTAGATAAAGTAGTATGTGTTGATATAATCTTTCATAACATAAAATCTTTAACAATGAACTCATATTTGCATGTTTTATTTCCAACTGTCTTAAAATTGGCAAAGTTTAGAAGGTAAACAAGGGTATATTTCTCCAGTGGTTTGCTATAAACACACACACTGCAATATGAAATGCATTGCAAAGATTTACTAAGGAATTGTTGGATTTTCTGTGAAAAAAAAAAAAAAAGTCTCTCAGGTGTTTAAAGTCTCTCAGGTTGGTTATAAACCCCAAAATGCTCATGTTGTCTGAGATCGTGTACAGCAGACCTCATTCATCTTCTCATTACTGAATCCTCATCCAGCGCTGATGGTTTCAGAAACGCTGACCCGAGAGGAGGCCTGTCCTTCCACGACACATGTGTTTGATGTGCTGACGTCCAGAACAGAAACAAGAAACCCAAAGAAAGATCCTGTCGAGACGCAGATTATCTGGAGGACAACATGAGGAGCATTAAACCAGCAGCCCATCAGCAGAGCATTACTGCAGATCTGAGCTTTATTTAACACACAAACGCCTCAGTAATTGAGTGAACCAGCAAAGTGACTCTAATCATTCACTGAGTGAATTCATCTTCAAACTAAATCATCATCGATTCACTGACAGTTTTTAAATAGTTTATAATAAAGTGTTTATGTAGAATGAGCCGGCTTCAGAGGAATGAGTATCAGCGTTATTATAGTTAACGGAAACTAAAACTGAAACTAAAATGAAAGCCATAAAAAAATCATTACTTTCAAACAAATAAATAGACAAAAAACACAACAAATTACTAAAACTTTAACTGAAAAAATAAAAATAAAAAATGGTTCAAAATATTAAGAAAAACTATCATAGTATCTCAATGATACTAAAATAACAATGATAAGTATATCACTTAATCATTACAGTCATTTAATAATAATAATAATAATTATAATTATTATTATTATTATTGTAATAATTGTTTGTTTGTTTGTTTTGTAATAATTTCCTCTTCTTAACTATAAGCAAACACTTAACACACTTATTGTTAAAAATGAGACTATTTATTTATTTGTTTGTTTGAATGATGAAAACACAAGTGTTCTTGTCTGAATACTGCTGTTATGATTCTAAGGTGTTGTGGGAAATTATTCGGGTGTTGGGGTTGTTTGGGGGGGCTCTGGTTTCTGATTGGTCTCTTCCAGTCCCTGACCCTAAACATGAGCAGCAGAAAGAGTGAAATCCTGCAGTCTGTGAACACAGCGAGTGGAGCACAGAGTGAACACAAGCTCTGTGCTAATATCTCTGGATCTGAGCTGAAACAGAGAGAGCTGTGTGAAGAAGGGAAGCTGGAAACTCTCATTTCCTGTGTGCAGGAGTGACTCCCGCAGTCAGAGGAGGCCAGACAGTGTGGCGACCCGCCACAAGCAGCCAGAGCTCCCATGAGCCACCCCTGCCCCCGCTCGCTCGCTCGCACTCTCTCTCTCTCTCTCTCTCTCTCGCTCTCTCTCTCTCTCGCTCTCTCTCGCTCGCTCTCTCTCTCTCTCTCTCTCTCTCTCGCTCTCTCTCTCTCTCTCTCTCTCTCTCCCTCGCTCCCTCTCTCTCTCTCTCTCTCTCTCTCTCTCTCTCTCTCTCTCTCTCCCTCTCTCTCTCTCTCTCTCTCCCTCTCTCTCTCTCTCTCTCCCTCCCTCGCTCTCTCTCAATTCAGTTAAATTCAATTCAATTCAATTGAGCTGTATTGGCATGACTTGCACAGTATTGCCAAAGCATTGACTGTTGCATGAACAAAGAACAAATAATTATTATATAATACATAATCAAACAAGAATAGATCTATAAATCATTAAGTAGATAATTACATGGATACATTTTTAATAAACAAGAAATAAGAAACAGTTAAGACATTATCTTGAGGAAGAAGAAGAAAAGAAAACATGTGTAGATATAAAACAAAACAAACAAACAAACAAAGGTTTAGTTTTGTCCACTAGCTGACTCTCTAAGTGTGTGACAGGCTGATACATATTTTGCTGCTGTCGCAATCATGCTGGAGTTTT
>CM049845.1:3435487-3450487 GCA_027422415.1 Schizothorax lantsangensis
TGTTTCTCCACCTCAGTGCCTTCATGAGCCCTATGGCCAGGCCAGGCTCAGGCTGCGAGACTTAGGCCACACATATGGGAAAGTGTGGGAAACCTACCAGAAATAAATTCAGAATATTAGCAAAGAGTTATGGGACTAAAACTATCTCCCGGTTTCACAGACAAGGCTTAAGCCTAGTCCCAGACTAAAATGCATTTCTGGGCTGTTTTAACTGAAAGAAACTTGCACTGACATATCTTAAAATGTGCCATTGTCTTGTCTTAAGATGCACACCAGTAATGTTTTTTTTTTTCTAAGGCACATTTATAAATGATATTTAAGGCCCAGTTTCATATACAGGGTTTAGCCTAAACCAGGATTAGGCCAAAGTTTAATTAGGACATTTAAGTAATTTTCATAAACATGCCTTAGATAAAAAACATTACTGTTGTGCATCTTAAGACAAAACAAAGGCACTGACATATTTTAAGATCAGTCAGTGCAAGTTTCTTTCAGTTGAAACATCTCAGATTTACATTTTAGCCTAGGACTAGGCTTAAGCCTTGTCTTTGGAATCGGGGGTGCATGTCCTAATTAAACTATGACCTAATCCTGGTTTAACCTAAGCCCTGCCTGTGAAACCAGGCCTATGTCACCTAAGTGTAACTCACATGAGTGAAGGCAACTCTGTTTTTTTGCATATGCTTGTGATCCTATCAATGCACCACATTTGCTTGATAATGGAGCAATAAAAGTGAACTCCACCTGGAGTGTGTAAAGCAGCGGTGCCCAATCCTGTTCCTGGAGATCTACCTACCTGCAGAGTCCAGTTCCATCCCTGATCAAACACACCTGTCTGTAATTATCAAGTGCTCCTTCAGATGATAATTAGTTGGTTCAGTTGTGTTTGATCAGGGTTGGAGCTGAACTTTGCAGGCAGGTAGATCTCCAGGACCAGGATTGGGCACCCCTGGTGTAAATCCTCAAACACCACGCTTTTTAATATGTTCAAAGCTCTCCACTAACCAATCTGTTTGCAGTCAATCTGGAAACTAAGAGAGAGACCTCATCTGACAGTGTTTCTTTGAATAGGCCCACTTTACAAACAGTTCTTTTTTATTTGCCTTGCATAGTCCATTAATGCTTGGGATGATCCACAATAGCATCTCTGGATTTATCTCTGCTGGATACTAGAGGCAAATCCCCCCCTTTGTGCACTATGTTGTTCATCAGACCTCTTTCGCCTATTTTGCTAAAATTAGCTACTGCCTCAGTTGTCTCCGTCATCATTTGTGGCCTCTTTATTCTGATTCAGCTGCTTGTGAAGTACAGAGTTTGGGAAGCAGTCCACTATGGTTTTTTCTACGACTTGGGTGGTTATATGCAGCACAGTAAGCATCAACCACTCTGCTAATATGCGCCAGTATGTGGTTCATCTGGACACACACAGTAACTTTGGGATTGTACGCCTAAGCTTGGATCTGTGTGCACCAAAAACAGTCCTAAACAGTCCTTGTGGTAGCAAGAATGCAATAACAACGCAGGATAACAGAACAGAACTGTGAGCAGCCAGTGACTGGAAGAGCACACCCTGTATGGGAGGTCAACCTCAGTGCTCTTATCACCTCTCTGAGGTGGCCCAAGAGGGCCATCACTCAGTTATCCTCTGAGGACCAGGAGAATGTAGAGAACATAGCAGTCGTTGCTTTTATTGGATTTGATCATTACTAATATTCTCTGGAATGTCCCCGAATATAAATAGAACGAGAAAAAAATGCACAGAGAAAGTGAAAAAAAAGAGACAGGCCTGGTTTAATCTGGTGCAAGAGTTCTGGATCGCTGTGTTTTGATTGGATGGATGGAGTAGTGGGGTGAAGTGCTGGGAGAGGCATGGACAGACCGCCCAGAGCGAGCTCAAGTCTCCTCGGGGAGTGACTGTAGATTAGTTTCAGAAAAGACCTTGTTAGAGGTGTCTGAACAAGGGCAGCAGCTATGGAAATGTGTGTGTATGAGTAACAGGGCTGTGTATGGTCAGAGAGAACGTCTGTCCCCAGATTCAACAAGCATTTAATGCTACATCAATTCAGTTCCCGCCTAGACTATATTGCGTGTAAGCATCTATGGACCAGACTAAATGGTGGGTAGGATGTTACATTATGAAGACATTTCCTTTTTCATTTTCAATTGAAGGTGTGCTGACTTATTGCACACCATTAGTTTTGCTCAGCATTCATCACCACGTTTACTAGAATACCCAACTTTTCCATACATTTCTCCCCTTTTCAGTTTCACAGTTGGTTAAATTGGATTTTGTCCACTTACAGTAAGTTGAAAGGGTCCGCGCTCACCCTGTTCATACATCATACTTGTGTTTATTTGTGCTTGACATTCTTTTGTGCCTGGTGTAAATCACAGGCTCATATAGCTCATTATCCCACTGCAACTCTAATTCCCCCTAAATGCACTGGAGAATATTCAGAGCTCATTTGTGGTGTAAACACTCCTTAACTGATCCAGATTAACTCCTCTTCTCCAGTTACCTTCCTCCCCTGTGCCACACAAAACTCTTGCCTTTCTTTGAAAACACAGGGAAAAAAGCCACCCCAACCCCCTTTGCAACTGATGACCACAATTTTTTTTTTTAGTTAATTAGACTTTTTAAATGTAATTACAATCTAATGCATTCCATATTGAAATTACTGACTCCTTTTTCTCTCCAATCAACTGTTACTGTACAAAAGGACTGGCCTGGTCTGGTGCGCTTCTGGTGGAACCCAAGGCCATGAGCAATGGAACATGTCCATCATCCTGATTATTAGGTGGAGACCACCGGTGAAATCGGGGCCATTTGGTAGGCTCAATAACACTGAGAAAAAGAGAGGCTGAGGCACAGGAAGTGAGCCTAGACAGGCAACTGCTGAGGGAAGCACATTTCACAAGGGGCCCTGGCCAGGCCTCGGCTAAAATCCCCTAAAACACAACGACAGGCCCAATTTAGGGCTGACATGGAGAATTGGTGGACTTCCAGCACAGTGCTTAAGAACATGTGGCAGGATCCAAATGACCTTGGTTGAGTTTCCTTTTGTCAAGACGCACGTTTAAGAATGGACGATTCCCATCACGACTGGAGTTTAGCATGCGGTTTCCACCCGAAATGACTTTCAGCGTGCTAATTAAAATTATGAACCCGGACATTTGTATTCTGATAGATTTCCAGTAAAACTTGTTAAGGGATGTGTTAAAAACCCCAGTTGTTAACTATTAGTCTAACACCACCTCCTCATATAACCCAATGAAATAAGCATTCAGTAACGTGAATGTACAAAAAATCCTCGCAAAAGAAAGATCTATGTACATTTTAACAAATAAAACAAGGAGTTTGTCAGGAGACAGTTTGAGTTGTCAGCAGAAGTGCACCTCCTCTTAGATCAGACGTCCCTGTGCTGTCCATTGAATCTTCCTCAGCCAGCAGGGGCTTCGAGACCTTGTGTGTTTTTACTGCATGACTACATGGGAGGTGCTCACTTTACGACCCCGAGTTTATGGCAACGGTGCTTAAGAGCTGCTCAGGTTTCGCTGGCAATTACCTCTCCATACAAGACCCCAGTTCCTATCCCCCCTCTCCTGCCTGAGAGGACAGGGACCCCCTCTGACTGGGAGGTGAACTAAGATCTCCTCCTTCTCTTGCTCTTTTATCCCCAACTCGCTCTCCTTGAAGCTGCGCTGAGCCCTTTGCAGCTGGACTCTGTGTTTATTTACTGGGCTGTGGCGAAATACCAGGAAAACCTGGCCTCCCACCTAACCAAATCCTCGGGGCAATGAATGACGTTCCCCTGGGTCCTGCCCCAGTGCTCTTGGTGAGGTTCAAGAGAGCTCAGACCTCAGCACTTAATGACTCAATGACCTGAACATGCTTCTTGAGCTGGAGCCCTGCACTAATTTACTTTTCATTTAAAATGTAAATATCACCTGCGCTCTGCTCACAAGAGTCCACTGTGAGCACACTATAGTGACTTCACCCAAGAGAGGGCATTTGGTAAACACCAACTATGGAAAGAACAGTAGTAATTAATGTTTTAGCAGCGGTGCTTTATAAGTGAAGGATCAGTATTTCTATTGCTCATACTTTATTCTCTAAGTATTGAACTTCAGAATGTACTGTAACTTGTCCTGCACTGTCTGTGCATTGAACATGAATTATACCTCAGTTTAGGGGTGCAACGATTACCAGTTTGACGGTTAGTACTACTGTTTCATATTTACATTATCATTAAAACTGTATTCGATTACTGCGATTTGAACAACTCTGGATAAATAAATACTGTCCAGCATAAAGCAAAGTTTTAAGTAACCCTTTCATGTACACACAGCACGCAGAGTTGTTTTGTTTTGTGTGAAATCTGGGAGGTTTTAAAAGAGTGCTAAGGCATTTCAAATGAATATATGAATTAATTAATTATATGAATGTACCTCTGAAGGTTCTGACTGTCTTCAGAAAAGATTTGATGGCATTTTGTTTTCATCTTTGCTCCATGTAATACCTAATTTTCTACACATTTAAACAATTCAGATCAGGTATCTAGAAATGTTTATGGAGACAGATAAAATACATATAATCATTTATTAATCAATTATCATTTTTTATAAAGCTTTATTTAAAGTCTGAAATGTGAGGTTTACCATTTTATGAATCTTTTTCAAAGCTTTATTTAAATATTTCGTTCATGTTAAATATTACATGATAAACTGTTGTCAGTCATGTTGTCATTTAATATCCGCACATCATTGTTAATGTTATTGTTTTAGTGTTTATGCAAACAAAAAGTCATTTTATTAGTGGTTTGTTGATTTTAAATATAAAACTTGGTGAAACGATTTATGTGTCAGTGCTTTTTGACCATTTCCAGCACATTTTAACAATACCGTGATCATACTGATAACTGTGATAATTTTGGTCACTATAATCGTGATGAGAAATGTTCATACCGTTACATCTTTACCACAGTTATGCGACAAAATTGTTCAAACATACCCCAAACCTGAACAACAATCAGACAAGGTTAGCATGAATGTGAAACATGAGGAACACTTTGGAATAAGCTTCTACTAGTTCCTTAAAATTGAGCTGAACTCCCATGCATCAAGTGTTTCTCCATCTGTATGGCTCTCCGTCTCTCGAAATCAACTTTCCCCTTTATTTCGCATACAATCATAACCCATGTTTCTTTAATAAATTGTTCCTGATAATAAAGTTCTGAACAACAAAGGCAACTCTGTTTTTGTATCATATTTCTTTTCTTTCCTTTTTTCAAGGGAAACTTGCAGTGGACTGTATTTGTGCAGCCCGTGGTGCAGATATAAAGTGTAATGAGAGGCACAGGAAAGATTAAAAGAAATGATGCTTGACAACGTTTAAGACTCATCCAGCCTTCTTGAAGGTCATCAGTGAAAGAGGCATAGCGTTTTATTCACCATGGAACCGGGACCAAAAGAGAGATACCAGATGATCAGTGGCTCTGTTCCAAAACTTAGTGAGCTGCCCGACTGTCTGCATACTGTCGGCTCCTGAAATTAAACTTCAAAAAGTGCAGGATTTAGAAAAGTCAATCGCCAATCATACGCCACACAAACAGAGTATCTCACGTGAGTGACTAAGTTAATGCTTCGAGCTGGAATTAGTTCTCTAAAAGGCACATTTTAACTGGATGGAACTAATTTATTGATACTTTTAGTCTTAAGTGAAGACATTATTTCAATAAATCCTCATAATTTGTCCAAAAAAGAGTGCCATTGCTACCTTTGGACTCTGCAGAGATACTGTACTTCTAGTCGTCATCGACTTAAGTATATGGAAAGCATATATTGGTGAAAATAATACATTTGTATATTTGCTAACTATTTATGATCCTACTGGTCACTAGTGGTGATTCATGATGATGGTACTAAAGTTGTGCAGAGGTGAAGGAGTTCAGGGCAGCCATATAAGGAGAGTCTCGGTAGGCATTTGAGCAGACACATGGCCCCCTGACCGCCCAGGGAACGGCCCAGCATGCATCACACATTCTGGGACGGCAGTGAGGCAGAACCAGGGTGAGGCATGGGCCAGATGAACGGGAGAGAAAGAAAAAGGATGCAAGGTCTAAAGGTTTCTTCCAAGCTATCGTGATACAATATAAATCACTATGGAAAACTAGTTCGAAATAACTTGGGTAAGACCACATCAGACGTGCTCCAGAACATTTGATGAACTGAATCAAATGAAACGCCTCAAAAATGTGGTTTAGTTATTCAGAGTAACAGTGGCGATTAATCCAAGCCTGATAGGAAGCATAAAAAGGTTACACAGCAAGTTAAGCATGCATAGCAAATAAACTAGTTAAATTCCCAGCTAACAAGGAATGTTCTCAGAACTTTGGCTGAAGTTTCGGCAAGGTTTATGAACAAAACGCTCATCCAGTAACGTTAATACAATCTTTGTTCAGTTATCTGGTCTTTAATAAAGTTCTCAAAATGTTAACACAAAAACATTGTTCAGTTGGACAATCATCTAACATTTTTTTATTTTAAATGTGATAACACTAGGGACCAATTCTCTCTGTTGACTAGTTACTTATTAGCATGCATATTAATAACATATTGGCTGTTTATTAGTGCTTATATAGCACATATTCTGGATGACCATAGTCTACATCCCCAATTCTACCCAATACCTAAACATAACAACTACCTTACTAACTATTCATAAGCAGCAAATTATGAGTTTATTGAAGCAAATGTCGTAGTTACTGATTTGTTAATAGCAAGAAATAGACCTTAAAATAAAGTGTGACCTTAAATGCTTCTACTTGTTTCAAAAGTCCATGGAACATAAAAAAAATAACTTTCCATAATGTTAATGTTCTGTAAACGTTTGTATAACCAAGATTTATTTATTTGTTTATTTACTGGATGTTTTGAACGTTCAGAGAACATTCAGAAATAATGTTTTTATTTTAGTTTTTATTTAGGAGCTTAATGAAACATTAGCAAAATGTTTTTAGAACATGTTTTTGAAGCTGAGGAGTTATCTGGTCTTAAATAATGTTCTCAAAACGTTAGCACAAAAAAATAAATAAACGTATTTATACATCATACATTGAACGTTTTATTTCTGAAACATTTTAGTTGGACGTTCATCTAACGTTTTTAAGTGTTACTACTTGTTTCAGAACGTTTAGAGAACATTGAAAAGTAACATTCCCACAATGTTCTCAAAATGATCAAATGGAATGTTCTCTAAACGTTCTCATAAACAACAGTTTAAAAAAACTGTAGATTTTGAATCTTCAGAGAACATTCAGAAGTAACATGTTCGTAACTTAATTTGAATGTTACCAAAACATTCTTAGAACAGATAACAGCTGGGTTGAAAACGTCTACGTAAGACAAGCTTATTGAGTTGATAATTGCACGAATATTTTTCTGTTGTAGTTCAGGTTTGCTTGTAGACACAGTAAAAAGTAACTATCTGCTTGTAAACCATTTGCATTAAAAATGGTGATTTGGGCAAATCTTCAGAGGTCAAACTTTAACCTGAGTATAAGTCATAACGGAGATGTCTCGTCGCAGCGGTTGTACTGCATGAAAGGATCCTGACTGTATCCAAGCAGCAGTGGCCTCCTCCTGGCTGTTACGAGCAGGAGCGGCGGTGGGCGTCAGGGACCTGCTCAATTCTGGGAACTGAGAGTTGTTTGGAGGGTCTCAACAGCTCCCCACTCCCTCTTGGCAGAACATCACAGAGGAACTCATGCAGCTCAAATATTTCTCCGTCAAATGATCTACAAAAACACATCCCACTGCGCACACAAAGGGAAATATGTGTGCTCGTGTTTGTGAGAAACAGCAAATTATTTCGATGTTCTCGTATAAATGTTCAGCCGATGCGGCAATGCTTTCAGTATTAACATCATTGTCAATGCACTCGAAAGACTCTAGACTAGACAGACATTTTAGCATCTGTACAGCAAAGAAATGTGTCTGAACAAAAAACGTAGATTTAAAAAGAAGTGAATTGATCTTCCATAACAGTAAATACAAGATAAATGCAAATATATAATTAAAAAATGTATGCAATGCACAAGCTGAGACCTAATATATTGTAAATCTTCATGATGCAAGATTAATGTCAGAACTGATGAAGGCAAATCCCTCTAATAACACATTTTCATTAAGTAATTAACTGTTTTTAATGTTTTGCCTCCTCTTATTCACCTTTTTAAATAACCAAAATGACCGTTTTATCCTCTCTGCTGCCCCCATCAGCTCTGGAGCACCAGTGGTTATATTACTGCAGTGCTTTTAACTAATTTGTGTTTATTAATTTAAACTGCGCCTGCGGATTGCAAGACATGGACAATTATGTGATTTGTTTATTTATTAGTTAGTTTGTTTGTTTATGTGTGTATGTTTAGAATTTAATATACAATTTTATAAAGATTTAACTTAAATTTTTTAAAAATATTTTTAATGTGAACAACATAAACAATAATGTCACATAATCAATTAAATGCAATTCGAAATGAATTTTGATTTTTGCATTTCACATATTTATTAATTTTTGCATTTTACCTTTATTTATATAGCGCTTTACATCATACACATTGTGTCAAAGTAACTTTAAAGTGTCAAACTGGAAAATAGTTTATCAATAATGCAAGTTTATCAATTCATTTATGATTCAGTAATGTCATATTTCAGTGCAGCTCTCTTCCAACAGTGTCTGTGCAATCAGTCTATCAAAACTTACTCATTTCAAACATGCATTCAAAACTAATAAAATAATTCTAGACAAATATAGACAAAATACACATAGGCCAACAACTCTTAAAACATAACAGACGGTGTGTGTTAATCCTTCTTTAACATGTTTAATAAAATAGAATATGCATTTAGTGAAGAAAGAAGAACATTATTTGAAAAAAAGTTTATTTTATAATAAATATCACCTTGCCATAGCTCAAGGACACTTTACAATTGAGATGCAATCAATGGTGTGATACAATAGCAGTACTATAGTAATATAATAATACATAGACACAAGAAGGGCATTACAATAAAACAAAGTAGCAGTAGATACAACACAGAAACAAAGTTCATTTCAATAGTTCATTTATAACCTTTAATATTAGTCAATTCTGCTAGTAATGTTAAGATGTTTGTACTGAATCAGAAAGCCGTCACATACTGTAGCGTGCTGTACTTCTCATCTGTCTTTGACTCATGTGACTCTCTGTGCTCCTCGCAGGAGTCTGACCTCTGGAAACTGCAGCCTGTTCAAACATATCCTCATTTCATGCACAAACAATACAGTAGAGAAGAACAGCATAAGAGAAAACCCTCTTCACATTGCGTACTGGTGGCTGATGAACCCACAAATCAGACACAAAGACTTCTTTATGAGAACACAGTGAACCCGGTGAGATAAAAGTGCAGCGTACAGCTGAGACAGATTATGCCGCCGCAGGACCTCGAGCAGGTGTTTTGTGCGCTGGGTTTAGGTTAGCGGCTAACTGCCTCAATCTGTGACAGCACTCCCAGCACAGCGGCTCACAGGGGGGCATTGTTTTTAGCCGCTAATATTAACATTTTTCTTTTTCTCAGCTTTTCTCGGCGAGGTTCTTCTCAGACTGTGAGAGTGCTTCGGGCTTCGTCCAGCGCTCTGGAGGCTTTCAGTCGAGCCGTGTGTTGACATAAAGCAGGGACGATGGATTTAGTCAACCAGGCCGGAGTGGCGGGCATTTTTGTCATTACGGGGTGGGCGGTGAAAATAAAACAGCGAGGGATGTTGAGGGAAAGCAGTCTGGAGAGAAATGAGCACATTTACTGCTTAGAGTCAATCGTCTCACTGCATACTAGATGCGAGTCATGAAAGCGTATGGATGTTGTGTTATGTTTTACCTACTGTACATGAAAACTGATTCTCATGCTTGTGTGACTGTCTTTTTTTACATTTGCATGTTTATCATCCACGTTATAATCACTACAACTCAAAATTATTTGTTTTATGTTTTTGAAAGAAGTCTTCTCTGCTCACCAAAACTGTATTTATTAAATGCAAAATAACAGTAAAAACAGTGATACTGTAAAATATTCTAACAATTTTTGTATATGTTAAAATGTATTTTATTTCTGTGCCGGACAGCTGAATGTTCAGCATCATTACTTCAGTCTTCAGAGTCATTTAAAAATAATTCAAATAAATGTTGTTTTTAACTTTCTACATCAAAGAATCCTGAAAAAAAGTTTCCACAAAAAATAAATAAATATAAACAAATTAGCATATTATTATGATTTCTGAAGACACTGAAGACTTGAGTAATGATGCTGAAAATTCAGTTTTGATCACAGAAATCAATTACAGTTTAACATAGATTCACATTATACATTGTAATATTATTTCACAGCATTACTGTTTTAACTGAGTTTTTCATCAAATAAATGCAGCTTTGGTTACAGAAGAGACTACTTAAAAAAAAAAAAATTGAATTATTCCAAAAATTTGACCTGTATTTTAGTGCCAATAAATAAATAAATAAAATAAAGTCACTCCCACACTCAAACCCTTCTGTGTTTTTACGCTGTCATTGTTTGGTATATTTATTGAGAATGTGTGATTTAAGTGTACAAGTATATTTTGAGGTCACAGGAAAGTCTCTGTCACTGTCTGTCTCACTTTCACTAATGTTGACTTTATATAAAGTAATATATTATTTGTGCTTACGTGTAAATAAATTACATGTGGCCAAATTACCATCAGGTTACATCAGGAGATGATGAAGACGCACATGTGGGTTCACTAACACCAATAATCTGTCCTCAGCATGCAAACACCCCCATGCTAATTGTTTTTTTTATTTTTATTTATTGAGGCTCGTCAGCCGTCATCAGTCTCCTCGTGCAGAAGCTGAATCCACACGACCGCAGCTGTGTAACGTCCAGATCTCCATCAGTGGAAGTGTTTCACGCTCCCGTCGCACAGACACAACACAGAGCCGTCAGCCGCTGAAGAGCTGCGACTGTGTTTTACACATCACCAGTCTGTTTGTGAGGGGCCATTATTCATCAGGATTTGACCTGTTCTGATATGAAGAATACTGGATAAACAGTACAAGAAGCTGTGTAAGTTCTTCTGTCAGCAGCTAGTCACCTTTATTCATAAAGTGCTATTAACAATACAGATTGTGTCAAAGCAGCTTTACGGTATTAAATAGGAAAAATGTGACTCTGGAGCACAAAACCAGTCATAAGGGTCAATTTTTTGAAATTGAGAATTATACATAATCTGAAAGCTGCATAAATAGTGGACTTCCATACCAGAGGAAGATCTGGAGAGCTCAAACATGTGTCCTACCTTAGGTTTGTGTGCTTTTCTCTATGGGTGATTCTCAATAGGAAGGCTGCATCATAGTGAGGCTGCATTCTTCCTATACAAGTCCTTGTGAGCTTTCCATTGATGTATGGTTTGTTATGATAGGACAATATTTGGCTGAGATACAACTATTTGAAAATCTGGAATCTGAGGGTGCAAAAAAAATCAAAATATTGAGAAAATCATCTTTAAAGTTGTTCAAATGAAGTTCTTAGCAATGCATATTACTAATCAAAAATAAAGTTTTTATATATTTATGGTAGGAAATTTACAAAATATCTTCATGGAACATGATCTTTATTTAATATCCTAATGATTTTTGGCATAAAAGAAAAATCAATAATTTTGACCCGTATTGTTGGCTATTGCTACAAATATACCTGTGTTACTTATGACTGCTTTTGTGCTCCAGGGTCACAAATAGTGTGTCAATAATACAAAAGGACAATAGTAAACACTCAGTTTACTATAGTTTCACTTAAAGTCAGTTCATCATTGATTCAGTGATGTAATCGTCCAGCTCATTTCAGTTTATTAAATAGTATCTGTTCAATCAAGTCGACGATATCGCTGGAAATGAAGTGTCCCAAACTAAGCAAGCCAGAGGCGACAGCGGCAAGGAACCAAAGCTTTTACATTCATGGAAACTTTTTATTTCACCAAAGGTCCTTTATTGTGGATAAAGGTTCTTCAAACAAACAAACAAAAAAAGTTATTTGAAGCATTGTTTACTGTTCTTTGAGGATTTTTTTTGTTATCCTCAAGTCTCTGGGACTTTCTTATTTATTTTATTTTATTTTATTTTATTTTATTTTATTTTATTATTTTATTTTATTTTGCTGTTTTATCATCAATCATGTGAAAAGAGACACATGATTTAAAGAAATGCAATAACTGTATAATTATAATATGTAATAACATGCATATACAGCACGCTTATTTATATTTACAGTGTACTTATAGTACAATAAGTACTTAACTATGTGAACAGTTACTTAAACCACAAGAAATTTAACATTTAAATCTCTTAAGTATAATGCATTATAAAAGTAATATAAGCTGTATTGAATTATCATATTTTCATAAATAATTATAACCAAAGTTAAAATGCATTATAATACTTGAAGGTTTATTGCCATGTATTTTAATGCATTAAAGCTGAAATAATGAATATATAAGTATTATAATATATTATAACTGTAGTTATTCATGAGATCATAGAGTGCATTATAAGGTTCATTGCAAGGCATAATTAATGCATTAATATACTCTTATAATGCATTATATATGAAGGCTTTATTTCCCCTACACAGCTCAGAATAACAGCTATATGCATGTCTTTATTTTTACATCCCAAATGAAATTCAAGTCCTGCCCTAGAAAGTGTTCCTGCCTCCAAACGTCTTTATCAATCACCATCATGTTCAGAGAGCAGGACACAGAGTCATGGAGAGGTTTTACCCGTCACTCTTTACAAGTGTTTTAAGTCAATATTGAGGCAAGATCATGAGCGCATGTCTGTTTTTTCATTTCCTGAGCATCAGTGTTTGTGGCGAGTAAGACGGGCTTCAAAGGGCCCCGAGCTCAGGATGGGGGACGACGCTGAGAGAAACTTCAGAGGACTTCCACAGAAAATCCACAGATAAGATCCATTCACAGCACAGAGTGATCGATACAGACTGAGGACGGGCGGCGTATTTTAGTGTGCGGCCAAAAATATATGATTATACAGAGATTTATGATTCTAAAGTCAGTGCACACACATCACACATCAATAAACACTAGAGAGTCAGAATTAAAGTGTCACATTAAAGTCCAGTGAAGATCAAGAGAGAGTCCAAAAAGGTACTGATAAAAGAAAAAAAATAGTTATTTTTCACACATCAAAACAGGTAATCCACAGACACAAACAATACCCAACCATGAACTGAAACACATTCTTTAGACAAGAAAAAAAAAAGATGTCAGTGGGGCAGCACCCCTTCAAAAGGTACAAATATGTACATTTTAATATGTACTGTACCTCTTAAGTACTCATATGCACCATTTAGGGGTTAAACGGGTACAAAAGTGTAATTTTGAAAAGGTTCCGCCCCAGTAACAGCTTGTGTACCTTTTTCTGAGAGTGTAAGCAGAACTAATACACACTGATAATGAACTAAATGATCAACAGGTGTCATGATTGTCAACTCAAGACAAGAAAATGAATCAAAGGAAGACAGGCGACTGAAGAACTAAATGTTCATGAAAATTAAAACCAGACACAGAACATAATATAAATGATCATTTAGTGAGAATGCATCTCTAGCTCATTACCAAATAAATAAAATGATTTTAAATATTGGAGTTGTATATATTATGTGAGAAGAAATAGACATTAAAACAGTGGTCAGTTTAGCATATATGACTGATCAGAATAATTATAGCACTTGCCAGAACAAATGTAATTATTTTTTAGTAATAAATATAATTATTTATTGAACATTGGTATCTTTTATCATATCACTGTTGTCACTGTTATATAAAAGTAGAAAAGGTGCTTTATGCTTTACACCACTGTTGGAATAATTATGATTTTTCAAATGTTTTTGAAATAAGTCTCTTCTGCTCACCAAAGCTGCATTTATTTGATTAAAAATACAGAGAAAACAGTGAAATATTATTTCAATTTCAAATAGCTGTTTTCTATGTGAATATGTGTTAAACTGTAATTTATTCCTGTGATCAAATCTGTATTTTCAGCATCATTACTCCAGTCTTCACATGATCTTCAGAAATCATAATAATATGCTCAAGAAACATTTGTGATTATTATCAATGTTGAAA
Organism: Schizothorax lantsangensis; assembly: GCA_027422415.1. NCBI lineage: Eukaryota > Metazoa > Chordata > Actinopteri > Cypriniformes > Cyprinidae > Schizothorax > Schizothorax lantsangensis. Next base: position 3,449,700 of record CM049845.1, read on the forward strand.
ACAGTTGTGCTGCACAATATTTTTGTGGAAACTGGGATACAATTTATTTTTCAAGATTATTTGATGAAAAAATCTATAGATCTCAATAGAAATCTTCTGTAACATTGTAGATGTCTGCAATGTTACTTGTGATCAATTTAACGTGTCTTGTTGAATAAAACCAATTTAAATAATAGTAATAATAATAATAATAATAATGTAATATTTATATATATATATCTACTGACCCCAAACTTTTGAACTGTATAGTGTTCATTATTGGTAAAATGACTGTAACATATGGGCTCTGGTGACTTTAGTAACCATTCAGAGAGAGAGAGAAAAACATAACTTGCTAGATACTAGAGAAGCAGCTGTTTGTAATTGTGACTTATGTAGAGGACTGAGTTCACGCGCTGCTTGTGAATTTCAGATATTTTAAAGTGCATTGAGAAGGTCTCATCTAAATGAATGCGTTTGTGTGAACCTCTGAACTCATCTTCTCGGGCGTCCAGCCGTTCTCAGTGTCATCTGAAGCTGTTTCTTTCTGTTTCAGGCCTCCCGTACACAAAGCCTTTTCTCTTAATCTATGTAAATTCAGCCTCTCACCTCTAACCCCTCTGCCAGATCCAAACCAGACGTGGGTTTCATCCAAATCACCGGCACTTGAAGCGGTGACCTCCATCAGGTGACTGGTCTGGTCCTAATTAAAGCGGAGGGCATAACCTCTGCTTCAGCCCGCAGCAGTGCTCACTTTATTACAGCCTTCTTCTGCCAGCAGCTGCTCAATCTGCTTCCAATGGTGCCCA